>JANRMT010062839.1:7710430-7783340 GCA_026402145.1 Polypterus bichir lapradei | reverse complement strand
GTGTGTGTGTAAGTGTGCCTTGTAATGGACTCCAGTATGAGTGTGTGTGTGTAAGTGTGTCTTGTAATGGACTCCAGTATGAGTGTGTGTGTGTGCCCTGTAAAGGACTCGTGCCTAGCTGATGGTGGAGCAGGCTCCAGCTCTCATAACTCTTAGTGAGATTAGTGGCATCTTCAGTCTTTAGAAAGTGAAACTTTATTCTGCCTCTCCCTGTTATCCTCCCTCCCCAGCCTACATTCTGCTTTGTGCTCGTTTTTATTTTGTTTTTCATTTTTCTGAATTGCTTTGTGAGAATGGCCGCTATGAAAGGCCCTTGTGAGGGACGGCTGGCTCCCCAGTCCCTGTAGTAATTCCAAATAAAGATGATAGCCCGATAAAGTTGGGCTCCGCAGTCCCCACAACACCCCCCGGGACACAACAGGGCAGAGCCAACAAGCTCCACGTCTCATGGGAAACTGTGGTGCTGCTGCAACCCAGGGGGGCTGCCATTTAGACAATGCCCCATGCATGCTGTCTCCCCTGTCCTTCCATCTTGAGTGCATCCCAGCCGGATAAGGACACTGGCCGTCCCTCACAAAGGCCTTTCCCTCAGCTGAGCCTTGTGGGGCGAGGCGTCCTGTCCAACAGGGACTACTCTTTATCAAGACAAACTGTTGATGGCTCCATCCTAAAGTATAATAAGAACAAGTTAACGGGGAGATGCTGCTCCGACGCCGGCCATCCCTCACACCCTACAATAACATAATGCTGTTGGTGTGCCCGCCACCTGAGCCTACCACTAGTGGTCTCAGGGTTAGGGGTGGCCGTGTATAACAAGCTTTCTGCTTCTGTACAATTCACCGTCCTCAGATGCTGCCGTTGCCGTTTCTCTCCTAGTACAGAATGCTTTCTCGTGCCGTTTGTGGCCAAGTGTTTAGAAGCAGGGTATTTACTGCCTAGATGCACCAGTGGCCATAATTGATGAGAAACACAGTCTAAGCTCCTTACACAATTCGTCTGAGCTCACCATTGATTTATTGGCAAAAAGCAGACAGAGGGGAAAAAAGACTCTTATTAATCGGCTTCCGAAAGGGCGGCACAGGCCTCTTGTGAAATGCCACTGTATGTTTTAGCCTCCTCCACCATAAACTGCACACAGGACTTCAGATTAATGAAATTCAAACTTGGTGCCAGCAAAAAGAAAGGGAACAAAAGTGCACATCAACCGTGGCACGCTTTAGATGGTGACCTGGGTGCCAGCCTGCACTCTCATGAAAGGTCAGGCCAAGATGGCGAGGCTCCTGATTGTGGTTCTGCTCCATGATCACGTCTTACTGATGGGGTGAACTCTGCTATCTGTGTGAACCATTCAGATGGCAGCAGCCTCCATGAGGCTCTCAGTGCCACCCCAGTTCTGCTACTGACTCTCAGGGTGTTCCAAGGCTAACTCTGGGATGCCAGTCCAACTTGAAGGTTGGTCCTGCAAAGCGTGAAAATGCATTAAAATACTGTTAATAAGATGCAGGAAAACCTGAAAACAGGCATGCCAGGTGACCTGGTGAGATCTGAGGGCTTGGCATGGTGACGGATTGAGCAGGGGATTAAAACAAAGTGGAGCTACTGGTGAATAAGAAGAAGGGCAACAGTCACCCGCACCACATGGGCCCTTCGGATGTGCGGCCTTTAGCATCCATTGAGGCTCTCTGTTGTTGTAGTTGTCTCTTGCCTAAGATTGTATGCAGCTGCGTGTGTGTGTGTGTCTGTTTATGGCGTCTGCCAGTGCAGCCGAGGTATTAGTGAGTGTCCATGTCTCTAGGCATCTGTTTGCATATTCAGTCATTCATAGTCCTATTGTACCTGTCTTGTTTCATGATGTCACACACGTGTGCATGAGAGGCAGCTGACAGGCTCAAACACTTGTATTTCCACTCCAGACCAGGGGGTGGCGCTGTACTCTAACTCTTCCTCCTTTTCCCTTGCAGCCCTACAGAAGACCCAGCATCCTCAGCCGTCTTCCGGTCCCTGGAAGTCTCCACCTACCACTTCTTTTTCTGTGGCACCAGATCCCACCACCTCATGACATCACTTCCAGTCTGTCATATATTTATAGCAGCCATTTTGTTACAACCCTCAGTTCAGTTTGGAGCTCATGTCGGTAAAGACCTTCTCTATTAACCAATCATTTTTCCAAGTATATGGGGTGGATCCCCAAACCTTTTTCTTTGTTGTTGTGTGTATTGTATAATGGTTACAAGAAAATGTTCATTTGGGCCCAAGTGGGTGCCAATCCATTATTGGGCACACATGCACTCACACACATGCGCATGGGAGACAGTTTGCTGGCTCGAATAAATGTGTTTCTCCACCAGAAAAGGGGTTGGCACTGTTCTCTAACTCTTTTACCTCCTTCCCTCTGCAGACCATCACAAGACCCCACCTCATAAAAACATAATTTCTGCTTCCAGTTGCTCAGGACCTGCCTCCCTATGACATCATTTCCTCTTCCTGTCCCTCAGACCCTGCCTACTAATGACATCATTTCCTCTTCCTGTCCCTCAGACCCTGCCTACCAATGACATCATTTCCTCTTCCTGTCCCTTAGAACTTGCCTCCCTATGACATCATTTCTGTGTCCAGTCCCGCCTCTTCGTGTCAGTCAGCTATATATCGGTTATCTTTGTCATTGTACATCAGTTCTGTTTTGGACTCAAGTCTGTAAAGTCACAATATTATTATTTTTTTTTTTGCCTTTTTCCAACCTCATCTTTTCAAGTGGCTGCCCCAAACCATTTTCTGTCTACCTCTGTTTATTTTACAGCACATCCCCAAAACTGGCAGTTGTTATTACTTGGCTGACCCTTTTATCCAACATTTGAGATACAATTAGTGACATTTCTTTTGTTTCTCCATTTGAAGCACCAGGAGGTGAAGCGCCTTGCTCAGGGTCGCACAGTGTCAGTGCCAGCACCTTAACCACTATGCCACACTGCCTGCTTTGTGCAGGTAACTCATCGTTCATGTTAGTGGATAGTGGGATGTCATCAGAACATCTGTAGAAGAACATGAGATAAAGAAGGGGAGGATATGGAATCTCCATGCAGGTAGCAAATGGACAGGAATTCCAACTGACTCTCTCAGGGCTTTGATGAAGCAACGCTAACCACTATGCCACCGTGCTGCTCAACATGCATAGAGGTATATACTCTGTATGTACTGTGCCCCGCAGTGTGTGCTTACCGGTGTCCACATTCATTTAAATGACATGGCTGACTGCAGTTTCCCTTTGTGTGTGTGTGTGTGACAGAGACCTTGTCTGACAGTATGTCCGTCCATTTGCCTGTCAAATGTAATTGTGTGTATTTGTCTCAGATATGTCTGAATGCCTGGACCCGTTTCTGAGTGTACTTGTGCTTATCTTTTTTTGGATGTTCTAACTGTTTCCAGTCTTTGTATCTGTGTATGTGGGCAGAGCACACGCCTGTGTATTTTGGGTGTTTGTGTGTCTGTTCATACACTCGTCCTGCTGTTCGCCTTAGCCTCGTCTCCCTGGACCCTGCCCGCGGACCCCTTTGACTCAGACTCATTTCTCTTTCTGTGTGTGTGGTTTTGGGCTTTTTAAGGAATTGACACAAAGTCACCGTGAGGCAGAGTAAGCTGCTGGCCATGAGCTGTACCCTCAAATTTGCCCGCCTATTAGAAATGGGACATAAAAAGGGGCATTGCCAGCCATGACTGGAGTAGGCTTCAGGGGTGCCTCTTCACTTTGCTGCCCCCTTTTTAGGCACACTGTTTTTTTTGGGAATACAGCAGCTCTGGCAAGGTCACCCTGGCACTGGCTTTGGACACACAGGTCCTTGCAAAGTGGCAATCAGGAGCAAAAACAAGTGCTGATTTCCTCCCCTGATAGCAACAGCTGTCACCAGAGCGAGACATCTGGCCCTGGGTAATGACTCGTGTCCCACCGTTAATATGCAAGGTAGGTTCAGTTGTTGGGCTGCAGTGCCACGCGCAATATCCCACAAAAAAGAATAAAAAAAGGAAAGAATGGCTGTGTGTGATCATCATTTAAAGGGACTCATCCCCTTCACCTGAAAAGATTTGCCAGTGACAACCCTGAGCGTCTCCTGTGGCGTCAGGGGTCAATTCCCTTCTGCTATTGTGAATGAGGGCAGCTTCTCTTATGACATTTATAAAGAGTCCAGAGGCGATGAGGGAGAAGGATTCCTGCTGCACAAAACATGGCTGTACAAGGCAAGGGGATGAGCGTTAATGGCATGCCAGTCCTGGAGGAACCCAATGTCTCCAACCCGATGATGGGCACTCAGTCTCTTCCTGTTTTATACACATAGTGGGCTTCTTTTAACAGGTGAAGAACTTAATTTGTCATCCCAAAGTAACATTAAAGCAACAATGAATACTTATTACTAACATTTGGCCTACTAAAATCAGTCAGATCCTTTATTTAATACGTTGATATGTTATTATTCTGCTAGCTGTGCTACCCATCTAAGATGGGTTAAAATCTGTGCAATTAACATAGCCACCAGTGTTAACGTTTGCAGTGCACCACATATTGAAGTGCATTTGCAATGCATGCAGTAATAAAATGCATTGCATTTTCCATTCTAACAGATGGCGCAATCACAATAATTTGTAGCAATGCATTTGAGTACTACATGCAAGGCCCGATGAAGACCCCCATAGGCTCCTGGGTGGCTTAGCTCCATAACAGAGAGTTGGTCATACTTTGTCATACCTGTGCAGCATGTGGTACAATCGTTTTAGCCATGTGGATACTCCATAATTTTATTGAGTGTTGGGGGATTGGGGGGCAGAATCCCCCTTGGTCGTTTTGGTGCACAAATACTGTGCTGCTTCATCAAACAGGATGGGGGGGCATTGGTGAAAATTCCACTTGCCGTTACAGGCCCCTCGGAGCACACCCAGAACTCCGTGGTGGTGGAGCCACCTCAGGAGCCATTCAGCTGTATTGTGCCGCAATGGCATTCAGTGCGAATGGACATCTTAATGATTGTGTTCAAATTCAGTGGGCTAGGCGTGCAGGCTCCTCAAGCTTTGAGAAGAGGCTAATCCCTACCTAGGCTAGGTCAGGTCAGGTCAGGTTGGGGATCATGCACTGGTACAGCACTCACCACATGTCGAAACAGCTCGGGATCCTGGTTGGCAACCCCCCAGGCAGATACATGGTCCAGTCCCACCCCCTGGAAATGATCATCTATCTGTTGCAGCCAGTTGATACTTGGGCGTCCCCTTGGCCTGGTCCAGCCATTCGGGTGCTCAACAATGAGGATCATGAGAGCCTGATCACCCTCTGGGAATCGTGCGACATGGCCGTAGTTTAGTAACTGACGCTCCCTTACAATGCAGGTAATGTGCCTCATTCAGGACTCCATGAACAACACAAAGTCAAACCAGCGGTACCCAAGGAGTCTCTGAAGACACACAGTGCCAGTCTTCATCTCAGATCACTGGATAATGTTCATGTCTCACAACCAAATAGCAAAGCAGGAAGCACCAGGACTCTAAAGACTTGGACCTTCGTCCTTTTGCAGAGATATCGGGAATGCCACACACCCCTTTCCAGTGATCTCATGACCCCCCCCCCATGCTCTCCCAATCCGTCTACTAACTTCATAGGAACAGTCACCAGAGACGTGAATGTCACTGCCGAGGTAAGTAAACCTCTCAATAAGGTCGACACTCTCTCTGCAGACAGACACGTTTCTGATGGCCGTGCCCAAGAGGGTCATTAAAGGCCTGGATTTTTATGGAACAAGATCCAGGCCTACCTAAACAGTCCTTCCTAAAATTAATATTTATAATGCAAACACATTTTTATACTTAATTTAAATTGAAAACATTTTGGTTCCAAAAATGCCATTCCCCCGAATTTGCTCAAAGTACTCTGAACTGCATGAACTCTGCTAGAAGTAGTTTAATAGCATTAGTCATTCAAACAAACCCTAAGAGACATTACATAATGTTTAATAGCACCCTGAAATACCTGAAATGTATCTCTTCTAGTCTCACATTCAGTTTTTCTTGTACTTTTTCACCTAGCTCTCAATCTGCTTTGGAGCCTGGATGATGTGAGAAGACATGGGAGCAACACGTGAGATGAGCTGAGTGGGACACGGCATACATGACCTCTCTGCACCTTGAGGGTCAGCCCTACAATGCTTGAACAGCATCTGAACGCGGCAGCATCAGCTGTGGAAATAACCAGAACTGGATATTTAGCATCATAAGCATTAGCCCCGCCCTTTAAACATCCAGCCCCGCCTCGTTTTGCAGGCTGCATCAAGGTGAGCTTGGAATGGCTGTATAGATAATTGGGTGTAAGCGCCAGTAGCGTGCATTTGACAAATGTCCCAGGTTCTTCCACTTTTCCTAAAGCTGAAGAAGCCTGCATTTTAGATAATTGAGGGATGCTAGATCACATTAAGCTGACCAAAGGCCCTGGCAGAAGGTGACGTGACCAAGTGTTAAAGTATAACATCTTGGCCAATAAACACCATTAGCCTCCTAGCAAGAACATCACCTTTATGATGAACAGCCCTGGCCACAGCCCAAATCGTGGGTAGGTCTGCTTCACACTGCGCAGGACTGGAAGCTCATAGTGGACATAGGCAGACAACGTTGGGGCCCAGGACACACTCCAGTAACGTTGCAGTGCACAGATATACCTGTTCTGTCAGAAGCCACAAAACAACGTATGACAGAGCTCATCGTGCCCTGGGAGGATCACATGGAGGAAGCATACAAGAGAAAGTACTCAAATACCAGGATGTTCTGGAGCAATGCCAGGGACAAGGATGGCAAGTCCTGCCTGTGGAAGTGAGTGGCAGGGGCATTGCTGCCCTCTCGCTTGGCATCACAGGGGTCGACAACAGGAAAGCCTTTAGATGCATCATCAGAGCAATAGAAAGAGCATCCTGATGGCTCCGGATAAAGAGGGGTAATGCGTGGACCCCAAATACTGGGATGTAAGTCAGGGACTGATCTCCCACAGCTGGGTCTTCTGGGCAAGCTTGTCTGATGTTGTGAGACCCAAAACACCCAAATGACCCCAGGAAATATCCCACTGCGTCCTTCATGTGTATCTGCATATCTCAGTAAAGCATCGAGTGTATTTGTGTCTAACAAAATGTATCGGAGTAAAAACAGCTGTTTGCATTTGAAAACGTAGTGAAATAAAACTAAAAGTATAGAAAAGTTTGTACTCAAGTAAAGCAGGAAAATTCTGAAAACATACTTGAGCACAGTAGTGAAGTATGTCAGTTTAGTTGTCATACAACACGGAGTTTTCCGTTTGATTGCCTTGTTGTTATTTTAGATGTGAATTATCATTCTGTTCTGTATTGGAATATTCACATTAGCACGCTGTATGTGTAAGTTCACCCATGTCCATTTACTGGGGGCCCATATTGGTGCATGCGCACTGTTTGTGCGTTTGGCGGCCTTTGTGTAATTTGCATGTGAATTGTTTTGTGCGCCTGTATTGGACAATACGAGCGGACACGTGCTGTGCGTCACGTCAGTTCACCTGTGTCCGTTTACCAGCGATCTTCAGGTGTGAAGGTGCATGGCCACTGTGTGTACATCTGGCTGCCTCTGATCATCGTGTGGTTCTGCGAGTGGGTAGGAGATGCTAATGTGTGTGTGTGTCTGTCTGTGTGTGTGTGTTGTGGACCTCGAGCCCACCAAGCGGACAGTAGACGATACGGCTCGCCAAGGCTGAGCGCGCGTGCCCGCGAGGTAGGTGTACCGGAGTGGGTGTTTGTATCGCGAGACGGGACAGTGACAGACAGAAGCACATTAATGAGACGCCACACTGCAGCCGCCGCGCGTTTCGAAGATTAATATTAATTAGCTGCCCTTTCCAAGGTGATGTGAAAAAATCATCTGGCATTTAGAAGTGTTTAGCTCAGAAAAATAAACGGCGCGCTAGCTGCACAAACACACCGCCGGGGTGCGGCGAGAAGACAAATGAGTGCGGAGTGGGGGGTCCCGTGCGGTCAGCACGTACTGTAAAAGGAGCCCGACTGGCACTGTGCCATCACATCCGCCACTCTGGCACCCTCTTGTCTTGTCCCCAATAGGATGGACTGGGTGCAGGGGCGTCGCTAGTTTTAGCACTTAGGGTTTAGACAACCCCCGATAATGCCATTAGTCCTTCATGTATGTTATAGAAAAGCGAGGGCAGGGGTCTCCTTTGATTTTCGTGTGGCCGAAAAGCTGGGGGTTGGCCGGAACACAACTGCCGTGGAGTGTCACACGCTTGAAGAGCTGGCAATGCAGATGTTGGGGTCCCCCCATTGGTTTTAGTGCAGTCGTCCATGCATGTCAAAAGGCAGAACTTGTAGATTGAAATCAATGAGGGGGGTTAATATGCCTCGGAAGCCCCCTTACCGACACCACTGACTGGGAGTTTAGCTGCATGTTGTGCCCCACTTTGATGGCTTTGCCACTGTCTGCACAGAGCCAGCCTGGTGCCATGACCTGTGTGCCATGGCTGCACCTTGCATTCCACAACATGCCTTCTAACTGACACGCAGCAAACGGTGTCAGGCTCTTCAGGGGGAGTTGTGTTTTTTTTGGGGGGGGGGGGGGGTGTGCATGTGCACGGTTTTGCTTTGCCCCGTTACCTCCAGCTAATGGCCTCTAATTTCATGCAAAAGACGGGAGTCTCGTCAGTGATTAGTCTAATCATTAAAAAACAGCTGTTCGGCTGTCAGCTCCGAGTGGGGAGTGTGGGGCCGGGGCTCTTAACTCTCTCAGTGCCACTGCGCCAGCCTGGCAGGCTCTCACATTGGCAGGCACCATGCCCTGATGCCTCACTACTGTGGCACCCCTTCAGGGGAGTGCTTCGTTATTTTATCACAATCGGAATTCAAATTATTCAGCAAGCACAGACGTGTACAAGAAATTTCCGAAAGGTGCATACATAAAGAAAACAAACATGGCAATGCCAGATCAGTCCTAAATGCACCGAGGAGAAACACAACAAAATATAAGACAATATAAACAGTGGACACTGATTAACGGCTACTCGTGGGGGCCCTGTTGTCCTGGATTTTTTACTTGAGAGCTCTCCTCATGTGGAAGGCCATGGAAGAGGTGATGGCCATGGTGTGAGGAATCCACGATGGTCTTATGTGCCTGAGTAATTAGCCTGAATGGGTGGGAGACTGCGGCCCATGACCTTCACTGCCGGTCTGACAATACGCTGCAGATGTTCCCTGATGAACCAAACCACGACGCTATAGACGAAGATAAAATGGATTTGGATGATGGTGGGGTAGAATTGCACCAAAATGTCTGGAGGCCGTTTGAGTTTCCTAAAGGAATAAGAGCCGTTGCTGGGCTCTCTTGATAACACAAGTGACGCTGATCTCCCACTTCAGGTCCTTAGACAGGATGGTGCCAACCTACTTGAATGACTCAGTAGTACAAACAACTGTCTAGCGACCTTCTAAAGTCAATGACCATCTCTTGAGTTTTGTGATGGTTCAGGACCAAATCATTTTGATTACACGCACCAATGTGCCAACGCTGCACTTCCTGGCAAATGAAAGCGTCACTGTTGTCAGAAATGAGGCCAATCAGAGTGGTGTCATCAGCAAACCGGATCAGTATCACAGGATGGGGTGTCGGGCTCTTTGTTTTATAAACCTACAACGGTTCACTGATCATAACCTGAACAGGAGACATTTCAACAGGACAGTAAGAGAAACATGAGAGGGAGAAACAAGTCATCATCAGAATAAAGCATCTGTCCCAAACGGGCAACAAATTTAGAAGGTGGGACACCAAGATGACAAAAATCGATGGGATGGCAATCTGCCCTGGAGACGCAGCATCAGAAAGGCAGAGATCTACACAACAGACACAGTGCCTAGTTAAGGAAACATAGATAGGGGACATAGAGCTGCTTTGGCAGGCTTGAGGGAATCCAAATATAGTCGGCAACAGACATCAAGATGGCTGACATCTACAGAGGAGGCACAGTGATGGGCTGGCAGAAATCTACACAGTTAACACAGTGCCAGCTTGGGAGAAAGAGTGTATAAGAGAGTGACACATTACAAGCTGGCATGATTCAAAATATTAGTGGCAGTTGTAGTAGCTGATACCCATCAGACTGGCAGAAATCTACAAATGACACAAAGCATCAAGCTGTCTGAAATATGGAAAGGGTAAATACTCCTAGATGGCAAAACTCTACACAGGGCAGCCATTGCCACTCTGGAAGAAAATCCACACAGAATACACTGCAGAGCTGAGGAGAAAGCTAACGGGTGAGGCACAGGTAGGTGGCAGAAACTTGCAGTGGACAGACAATGCTCTGCTGGCAGCAGTCCTCACAGATGCCACTGTGCAAATTTGGCAGAAATCAACTCAGGAAACAAAATGGCGCACTGGCAGTAATCTATACAGGTGACAGTGCTGGGATGGCTGGAATCTAAACAGGTAATAAATACCAAGCTGGCAGAAATCAATGCCAAATAAACAGCCCTACTTTGGCAGAAATCTGCACATTAGGTAAAGTGCCATGCTGCCAGGTATTTATTTGGTGACACATACCAAGCTGGCATAAATATCACGAGGGCACACAAGTGACACACACTAGGCTCTCTGTTACAGTGGCAGTCAATGCCAATATGACTGAATGGAAAAAGTTGGAGCCTTGTGGAATTCTGACTGGCAGGAATGGAGCAAGTGGGACCAAAATAATTAAGGGGGGGGGGGCATGAAGCTTCAAAGCCATGGGGCTTGAGCATAAGTCTGAATAGAGCTGGGAAGTCATAGCAGACTTTCACGCAAAGCATGGCCATCCCTAACATGCTGAAGGATTCTTGTTTTATCTTCTCTTAAAATGAATATATATGTATATTTTTTTGTGAGGACCACTTCCAGATTTTTAGAGATGACAGTAGAACATTGGAATGGGTAGATGGCGTTGAGGGTCAGTTGGCACACTACAGCATATCCTTCACTCAGGTGCTAATTGTCCTTTCTCAAATGCCCCAAACTTTGCAACATCAAAACAAATCAGTTCTTGCACCAACAGAACACTGAGCTGTTACCTTTAGATGTCACGTCCGATGAAAAGGAAGCCAAAACATCTAATAAATAAGCGAGCAACGGCTGGCAGCGCACGGAGCGAGTCATCACTTATGCACGTCTCTGTGCCTTTGTAGGGCACAAAAATCTACAGGAATGAAAGTTATTAGGAGATGCAAATGGAGTCTTAACAGCGCGTGCAGCTACTGTACGTGAGACTTCTGCAGAAGACTGGCAGTTGGATTTTTTTTTCCCATCAGTTTGGCATCCCTTTGACTTCAATGAGGGCTTGTGGAGGTGCAGATGAACACCCAGGGAATGTTCTTAAAGGCCATTGTCCCTCCCTGTCTCTCCTCTGCTGTCCAGTGTGTCCATCTTTTTCATGCTTTTTTTTATAGAAAGCTAACAAATCAGTTGGACTGCCCAATCACCTGTGATGTTCTGAGATGATGAAGTTGAAAGGTCTGGGGGCAATAAAGTATAAGGTCTTAATGTGTCCTAACTGAAATGAAGGAAACTACACAGAGAAAGGGGCACATGGCACAAAGTGCCACTGCTGTAGAAAACATCCTGCATGGTTCCTCTTCCAAAGAAGACGGGCATCTCGTCACCTAATGACTACAGACCAGTGGCACTTACATGTCACATCATGAAGACCCTTGAGAGGCTGGTCCTGGACTATATGAGTCCTCCTGTGGGAGACCACATGGACCCACTGACAAAGATTAGAGTGGAGGATGCAATTATCTGTCTGCTGTCCACGGCTTATTCTCACCTTGGCAAAGCTGGCAGCACCGTCACGGTTATGGTTTGTTTTATTTCTCCAGTGCCTTCAGTGCCATCTAGCCATCTCTGTCAAGGGGTAAACTCAGAGATACACAATATGGACAAAAGCATTGGGATGCACCTTGTAATCATTGAATTCAGGTGTTTCAATCAAACCCATTGCCACAGGGTATAAAATCAGGCCCCCTAGCCATGCTGTCTCCATTTACAAACATTTGTGAAGCAGAATGGATCGTTCTGAAGAGCTCAGTGACTTCAAGTGTGGTACTGTGATAGGGTGCCACCTTTGCAATATGACAGTTTGTGAATTTTCATCCCTGCTGGATATTCCACTGTCAACTCTAAGTGGTGTTATTGGAAATTGGAACTGTATGAGCTGGTGGGGTCTTGGATAATGGACTTTCTGTCAGGGAGACCACTGTTTGTGAAGGTTGAGGACTTTGTCTCTGATCTGGATGTGAGCAACACTGGAGCACCACAAGGATCAGGCCTGTCTGCTGTTCTCTTCACCCTGTACACCTCCGACTATAAATATAACAGCAGGTCACTTCACTTCAAGAACTTCTCAGATGATTCTACACTTCTGGGGTGTATCGATAAGGGGGATGAGACAAAGCTGAGGAGTCAGGTGGAGAAGTTTGAGAACTGTCTACAACTCAACATCAGCAAAACCAAGAAAGTACTTATTGACTTTCACTGCACCAAAGAGCCTCTGTGCCTGGTCACTGCTATGACGGTGTCTACATTAGTGACAAGATGGACTGGTCTTATAACACAAAGAAGGTATATAAGAAATGGAAGAGCAGGTTGTTTTTCCTTAGGAGACTTCATTCTTTTGTAGGTAGTGACATGTTTCAAATCTTCTACAACTCTGAGATAGCCAGTATGGTTTTCTATGCTGTGGTGTGCTGGTCTGGTAACATCACTTTAACTCACCAAATCAACAAGGTAATTAATAGGGCAGGCTCAGTTATGGGACAAAGTCTTAGCCACCTGCAGGTCATAAGGAAGGAGGGAACTTAAAACAAAACCGAGTGCCTTTATGATCAAAGCTGCACATCCTTATCATGACCTGCTAACACACACTAATTCACAACGAGGCATTTAGCAAACGTGTGTCAAGAAACTACAAGAGGTCCTTCATGTCTATGGTGATACTCCTTTAAAAGGCCTCACTGTGACTGCTCACGTTATCTTTGGCCATGTCAGATGTTTTCTTTCTTTTTAGTAGTGGTGGTGAGTATTTGAGGAGGGGATTGTTGTTTGTTGAAGTATTTCTTGAGCTTCTGTAACAAAGGTAACTTCTTCATTGGGACAAAAATATCTATCTATCTATCTATCTATCTATCTATCTATCTATCTATCTATCTATCTATCTATCTATCTATCTATCTATCTATCTATATCACACAAGTGTCTCAGTGTCTGTTTATGTGTCCTTAGATGCTCATTGCGGTTGAAGATTTACACACAGGCTTATTTAAGAGTCGCACATCCATACCTACTGGTGTCTTCATTGGCGCTAGAAGGTTTAAGAGAGCTTTGAAAATTCTAACCCTGGTATTTCACAACTGTGTTTCCATCTATTTACCGTGAGGAGCCTGTTATGGATTTAAATAAATAAATAATGGGTTCTTTCTGGAACCTTCATGTGGACGGGTCCTTTGGGAACCAAAAATGGTCCCCCTATGGCATCGGTCTGAAGGACCACTCGGACACCTTTATTGTTAAGAATGCAGGCAGAAGGACCAGTCCTCATCCAAAGGTTTTCTTGCTCTTATCTCTTCCATAGTTCCTCCCAGCTAGGAGGTGTCATCAGTGCACCTCGCTATGGTGGGCACAGACACCAGGCAAGGGGCCTTATTCTAAGCCCATATCAATTTTTCAAAATGGCGCCTTCCATCTTACTACTAACTTTGGCTAATAAAATAAAAACAAATAAAAAAAAAACACAATCGACTATGAGACGTGTCCACAGAGGGGGACGGGGGTCTTGGTTGCCCATCCAACACCCCAGCCTCCTCACTGTCTAAACAAGTTTGTCGTGAGCGGTAACGCCAGCGTGGAAGCATCTCCTTATTGTAAATGGATGGGCCTCACAAATATGTATTACGCTGCCTGATTCACGTTTTATTCCATAAATATCTCATCTGAGAAATGGTTGCCTCCTGTCACCCTCGATTTGTGAGTTGATTGCTTGTTTTTTTGTTAAAGGCGACAAGCACGGAATGGTCATTTGGGCCATTAGGGTTTCTCCTTTAGATGTGTGTGGATTGCGGAGTTTTTTTAGAACGTGAAGCGGCCCAATAGGCGAGTCGGGATGAGGTCATCTCAGGGGCACTTTTTGGGGTTTTTTTGTACAGTGCAGCGTGTAGTGAAATTCCTCGTCGGAGCGGCAGAAATTCGGAGGGACCGTCTCTTCTCGAAGGTGGTCCCTGGCGGGTCATGATCGTTCGAGCGGAATCGTCTCGTGTAACAGAACGGCCACCTCTGCCCTCTAAAATGGGCATTCTTCCCCTCGGGGGTCCACACTACGTTACGTGCCATACAATGTGGCTGGTGGCTGACTTTGGACTTGTGTGTACCACTTAACAATGAGGACTTGTCTCAGCACCATTCACGCGCAGAACCGCTGAGGTTTCCAATTGCGCTCTAGTGCCAGTTAAACGCACCGCGATCATTAGCGACAGAAAGAAAGAAAACGATTTTAATGGAACTTTATTAAGAAAGAAAAACGAAAGACAGATTGATTTTTTGGAATTTTGAATTGAACTTTATTAAGAAAGAAAGAGCCGAGTCTCTGACTAGAGAGATCGCATTTGCTTTCTCCTCACAGCGCGGTCGATATTAAAGCTAAGCAGCATCCTAATCGCCTGTTAGCGTCTGACGAGACTCATTTAAGCAGCAACGGCTGAGAGCAGGCGTGTGCGTGAGCGTACGTGCGCGCGCACGCGTGCGTGTCGGGAATCGGGGTTTGCGTGTGTGGCGCTGAGCGTGACTAGTGTGACTACGCGAGAACAGGAACTTGAGTGAGCGCGTATGCCAGTCAGTGCGTGAGCTGACGAGCGTGTGTGTGTGCCCACCTAAGGGAAAAGACACCTAAAACATTTGTTAAAAATTGTAAAGGCTACACCGTCGTCGGCGTCTAGTGCAGGATTCCCTGCAACCTTTTTATATCTCACAGAAAACAAAAAAGATTATTTAGCTCAGTAAGCATTACTTATGAAAATCAATACCTTCTATTCAGCTTTTCAGATTCATTTAAGATATTGTCGTATATTCAACACACAATATAGATTAAACATCGACCTTGGAGGAATAGCGAACGTGAAAGAATAATTTTTGGTAATGTCATGGTCAGTTAACCCAACACCATTTATAAGTGGCAATGTATGAGAAATCTGGTGACATGACTTTCCCGCACAGTCATTCCAAAACATTTTCATTACTTTGGTAAGCAGATCTCTTTTTCAGAATTGACTGTACTTGTGCACATATACAGCGGTGCCTATTCTTGGTTCCTAAAAGATCCATCATGAAGGTTCCAGGAAGCCCCTTTGTTTATGCCGATCAGTAACAGGCTCCATACAGTAAATAGCCATGAAGAGATGATAACAGATTTGTGGAATACCAATGGCTCATAATTTCAAAATTCCTCTTTTCAAATCATAATCTGTTAGTGTCCTACTGGTAGCCTATCATAAATTAAAGATTTCAGTTCAGTCAAAGAACCAAACTGATATGCAGAGAACCCTTACCAGACTGAAATGGTGTTTGGTCAAGCAATGGAGCCATGAGGAACCACACAACCCAGGAAAGAACCTTCAAGTGCCATTTAAAAGTCTTTATTTGAAAGAGTGTACATCACAGAGCTATGTTTTTTTTCTTCTCCAATACATTACACAAAAAGTGCAATCAACAAAATAAACTTTGTAACATGCGAAGCATTACACATATTTACAGCTAATCGTATAAACCATACCAGGTAGGTAGTTATATTTGAAGTACATAATTAAACATAAGCAACGTTTGGTGTTCTCAGTGTTAAGGAGTTTGTAATTCCCAGCTGGTATTGCTTTACTGAGTGTGCGGATTCTAATCAACATAATGCATGTCTTGAGTAAATTCAACTCACAATGATTAATTAGTAAGGCTTAGCTTTTGTTTTTAGTTGCGTTAGCATTAAGAAGCTTATTCAAGTTAACATTTTAACTTTAAAATCTGTGCATTTTTTTCTTGTACAAATGAAGTGCTATGTTGCATTTACTTTAAAAAAGGGCAAGGAAAAAATTGCCTTAATTTGTAAAATGAAGCCAGCACATAATTTTTTAAGTGCAGGGTCCATTTCTCTAACTGCATATAAATTGTGGACCACCAGCTTATAAGAAATATTACAATGACCTTTATGGTTTTATTCAATAGATCAAGCAAAAAGCACTTTTAAGATGAGGACCCAAATAGGAAAACCAGTAATATACTGGGATCCAAAAAAGGATTATTACCATAATAATAGTGGAGCCATAGATATACAGGTAACAATGGTCATATCATACAAAAATGTTTTCTTCCATTCAAGCATACTCTGAATATTGTTAAACTATTAAAGACAGATTCAAATCTACATAATCAATATAGACCTCAGCATTAAGGTTTGCAGTGCACCATGCAATTATAGGTCTCTGTCATAAGTCATTTTGTATGGAATTTGTAAAAGCAGTGTTATTGTTTGTGACGCACCATCTGTTGGGATGACAAATGTAATGTATGTTATTACTCAAAATGACTGTGATGCATCTGTTGGAATGACAACTGCAACGCATATGTCTGTTATATGCCATTTGGTATGGGATTGGTAAAAAGCAGTGTTAATGGTTCTGATGCACCATCTGTTGAAATGACAAATGCAATGCATATATCCATTATATGAAATTTGGTATGGGATTCGTACAAGCAGAGTTAGTGTTGTGCCCTCTGTTGGAATGGCAGAGACAAAGCACCTGGACAGAAAGACAGATGGACGCTTATCTTTTTGTGATGGTGGGAGAGAAGAGTGGAAAGCAAATATGTCGTTAAAAACCAATAATAATCGTTCAATATAGGGAAGACGTTTTTGGGGTACATCACTGCTAGTGAGCATAAATGGTTAGTGTTTCACTTTAGTAAGACTGAGAATAATCCACTTTTAATAATGGGTGTGGCTCGAGGACGTGCTAATTTTTGAAAAGACAGAATGATTGGCCACTGGACCAAGGAGACAGGGTAAGAACAGGGCCGGATTTAGATGAAAAGAGGCCCTAGGCTATTCCACTTATGAGGCCCTTTCACCTCCCATTTTTAAGTTTGTTCAAATTGCTAACAATTTGAATGTAGGCCCCTCTTGATCTTGAGGCCCTAGGCTGAAGCCTAGTTAGCCTATAGGAAAATCCGGCCCTGGGTAAGAAGTACAGTGGTAAGAATGATGAATCCATTTTGTGTATTTACTTTGACTTAAATAACAATTTAATTAATCCTTTTCAAAAGAGAGGGTGGTGCAGTGGTAGCGCTGCTGCCTCGCAGTAAGGACGCCTGGGTTCGCTTCCTGGGTGTGTGGAGTTTGCATGTTCTCCCCGTGTCTGCATTGGTTTCCTCCCACAGTCCAAAGACATGCAGGTTAGGTGCATTGGTGATCCGAAATTGTGCTTAGTGTGTGTGCCCTGTGGTGAGCTGGTGCTCTGCCCGGGGTTTGTTCCTGCTTGCTGGCTGGGATTGGCTCCAGCAGACCCCTGACCCTGTGTTAGGATATAGCAGGCTGGATAATGACTGACTTTTCAAAAGAGCTCTACCATTAACAATACATTTTTCAAAATAAGTGCACAAATAATTCATCATCCTTCAATTTAACATTTTGATAAACTGTGTAAAAAGTCGAGTGCTGCTGATTTATTAACAAATTTGTGTTCGTTATTTGTATTCTATACGGGTGACATGCAGGATAAATCTTGATAAGTAATCTGTCGAACAGCGGAGTTCGCCATGTTTAATTCCGACTTCCACCCTTGTGAATTGTCTAGGGCTCCGCTCTACAGCCCCTCTCACCACATTGTGATATTTTCTGTGTGTTCTTCCAGTTCTTGATGGTCAGCATGGTGGGATTTTTCTCTCCAGTTTTAGCGTTACGAGAAGCACGCTAAACGAAATGCAAAACGTATTTGCCGCTCCGTTTGAGATTTGCTGTAATGGTGAACACGCGATGGTTGTGCGTTTACAAGCCCGCCATCAAGACTGGACTTCGGCTAATGTGGGCTGCAGTAGGGCCCCCTAAATTAATCCAGAAGTATGACACTGATTTGTTACTTGTTGTTCAAAAAGTATTCGCTGAGATGACTTGTCCATCGTAGCTTACGCGTCTCCAGTAAACTGCAGGGAGTGACAAAGGGCAGCTGTCGGGCTTAATATGCGGCGGCCGGAGAGTTGAATATCGAGGTACAGGCTACACAGTCGTGTGACATCCCATCATAAACATCACAGTTCAAGATGCTTGGCTATCAGCCGTTTACCAAATGTAATAATCGATCAGGGAGCCGCAGTGCAAAACCAAAGCACTTGGTGTGTAATTTATTACCTAGCCACGGACCACCTGATATTACACTGTGGACCACAGGTTGGGCACCACTGGTCTAGTGCCGACATCCAAGGGGGTTCAGATCTTCCTACAGACACTGTGTGACCCTGACTGAGTCACTTGACCTGTCTGTTCTCCAATTGGAAAACCAAAAACCATATATTTACATCATAAATGTAAGCTGCCTTGGATAAAGGCGTCAGCCAAATAAGTACACTCCATAAATCCTAAATAACGTCCTTGTCTAAACTCATTTGTTATCTCATCACATGACCTTTGTTTTCTGATTCTTAAGCAGCAGTGGTCTCCCCTGTTGTACTTGCTGTAAAACCCACTCATTTGTTTTATGCTCCATCCAAAAAACCCTCCAACGTGTCCGATAGCACCACATCTCAAAAAGCTTTGGCCATCCTTCCTTAACGCCCACCCTTCAGTCTTTCATATGTTGCAGCTGGTCATACAAATGTTGGTAACAGCCGAATGTTTGTTGTCACTGTGATGTCCCTGCTTCTCCAGATGTTTCTCTAAGCGTTTGCACTGCATTTCTAGCCAAACTTCATACTTACCAGTTTCTTTAATCATGGAGCCTATATAAACAGAAGACTCCACCTGCTCCATTCCGTAATAGTTATGTTCGCTGACACCAGCATTTTTGTTTTTGTGATATTGATCGTTAAAGCTGCTTTGCTACTACCTTGATTTACACCCTCCACTAGTTCTGAGGGAGCCGTCAACACAATGTCATCCGCACATCTCAAGTTGTTAATGAGACCTCCTCCGATTTTGAGTCCTTTCTCATATCCTCTAACGGCTCTCTCATCACTGCTTCTGCATTCAGATTGAACAGGGTAGGCGAGATCAGGGTCGGCTCTACCATTTAGGCAAACAAGGAGGTCGCCTAGGGTGTCAAAATTTGGTGGGGTGGTTGGTATTTTTTAAGCAATCCAGACTCTTGACTTAACAACACTTGGACTTAAATAAAAAGAAATTGTTCAATTGCATTGTTTTATAATCTTATTGTGTACTCATGATGTTAGGTCTTAATGTCTGACAACCTACACGTGGTCTTTGAAATCCCAGCATGCACCACGCTCAGCTTCTGTGAACTTCTTTATTTTCTTCAAGTACAGGTACGTAGTTCTAGTTTTGTGTTCATGGATGCTGATTTATCATAAACGGAGTGTTGATGTTACAGCACAGATACTAATCCAAACATGAATAACAATAACTATAGTGATGATAAACATAGTAATAATCCTCAAACTAGCCTAGCATAGTAAACACAGACATGGCAATATAAAATTAAAATAAAAGTTGATTTAATTCAAACTATAATCTTCTCCCAAATAGGCTTACATTGGGACCGTCATTAAAAAATAGCGAATATCGTTGTTCTTTATTTATCAACATCTATGAGATTCGCTCTTGGCACACTAAAAATAAGATCTCCGTAGTCCGCATCTCACTGGAAATAAAAACTTTCTGAAGTTGTGCATTGATTGGATGGTCATATTGCGCTATTTGCATATGAATAGGAATTATGGGTAAATGTTTAAATGCATTGATGAAACTTGAATTGAATTAAATTTTTGATGATATTAAGTTTGTCCGTTTGCTTAATTATTTTAATTCAAATGTATATGTTAGGCGGCTGCCATGACACAATTAAAACTAGACAATTACGATCATTGTAAGTTACCTGTTTGGTTAGTGGTTTAAATAGAGACTTACATAGAAAAAAAATCAATTTAATTGGTGATTTAATTATGTAAACTAAATATGCTCTTGTTCTTTAAAGAAACTATTGAAACAGGCTGATTGTACTACCCACGTCCCTAACTCGAAGGCGGCTGATAAAAGGATAAGCCAATATGAATTCTGCATTTTTTTGAAATAATCAGCTCTAACCAGACATGTGAATATATACAGTATATGAAACAAAAAATGGTTACAAGGCAGTTTAAGTTAGCAGGGAGAAATATATGAAAAAGAAAAACAAAAAATGTAAAACAGCAACGATCCTTGTCCCCCCAACTCCCAACACACATTGACATACGTGTAAATAAAAATATATACAGTAGAAAACACATCCCCGGCCCACTTCGGAAGTTCACACACTAATCCAGTGTTCAAGTTAACAGTTTATAACCAGTGAATGAATTGTAGATGCGGAAAACTTTAAATATAAAAAGCTTCACGAGTTCACTCAAGTCCACCAGGCGTAACGGAATGCATGATTCACGTTCCTGGAGACGATCGCGGACCTTCGCTTATCTAGACAGATCTTTTGAAGCTGCAGAACTGGTTCGATTTTCCCGTGTTTTTCCCCCCTCGATGGCTGTCCGCCCTCTCCTTTTGAAAACAGCGCGATTTATGCAAATATAAAAAGCCCGGATGCCCCGCCTTCTGGGGGTGCCGCTGTCAATCACCTGACTATTCCTGCACGGGATGTATTATTAAGGTATCGTACCCGCACAAACACGTGACATTTTCGCTACACTGCTAAAGCCTGGTTTATACTTGACGCGTCCGTGCTGGCAGCGAAAATGATGTCAGACTTGGTGACCCACTCCAAACGCGCTGTTTGCGCTGCACATGGAAATGTTTCTAATTATGCAGTAATTTGGATGTTAGAGTTAAACATCATAACAGCCGAGAGATAAATGCTCAAATGCTTAAAGATCAGCACTTATGAGACCTGCTGCTCTTCTTAAAGCCATTGGCCTGGTCAGTGGCTGCCATGGCTTGAATGACTCTTGGAGTTGGGGAATAGCGAGTGAAGATGGTGTTACCTCTGACCACAAGTGAGTAAGAGTGGGCGCAGCAGAAAAAAAGCTCCACTGGAGCTCCGTGGAAGGAGCCATGGAAGATCAGAGCAGTGGCAGTGGCAACAGGGGAAGGAGATATAAACTTCACCTGAGTGAGTGACATCGAGAGAGACCCTACATCTCATGTAGTAGGCTACCAGTAATAATGATGACAATGAGGCAGCTAAATAATGGCATGAAAATCATGTAAAATGCATGCAGTTCCACAAAAGGACACCATTGAGAGAGATTTCAACTCAACACTGAAAGTGGAAATGCAAATTAATATTCCTCAATTTCAAATTTTTGCTTAAAAAAGGGCAAAGTGCTAAAATGTATTGAACACCAGCGATCAATGGGATTCATTATAATGATAACGACTGCTCCAAAACAGCAAGTTGTATACATTCATGCACACGTTAAATTGAGTCACAAAAATCAATCAGTGGGTCATTTACCAGGGCACAGCCTTTAAGCCCCAAGGCAGAAATGAAAAGTTCAGCCTGTACACCTGAGGACACTGCAGGGTCCAAAGATCTGCTCAAGCGACTCAGATACCAGCCGGCAGCAGCAGGCACAAAGAAAATCGCTCATTGAGCACCTCATGAAAAAACGGTAATATATGAATATGATGGCTAAGATGAGATTCCTGTAAACATTTAAACATTATGTTATATTAGTGAGGGGAGTTTACTGCTTATTTAATTTTTTTACATAACACTGCCATCTGCTGGGAGATGATGAGCAGAGCCCCACCTGCCCTTAATACTGATAATCCAGCAGGAGGGCCGCAGGGCAGGCGTTTTCAGACTGGGCCACCATGTTGTGTTTTTGGTTGGTTCACGGCAGCCCTGCTGAGGTTGACATTCTTTAAAGAAAATAAGGCAAATTTTAGAGAGTTCCTTTAAATTATGCCCCATAATTTTTAAATAAGTATAACTCAAAATGTTCTTCCAGTGTTGTACCATATCAGTGTAGCTATTGACTGGCGCTTCAGGTTCGCAGCCTGTGTGATATGCGAGCAGCTCTCACACAAATTAAATAGAAAACATCGCGGCTTAACCTGTGTGTCCGACTTGCTCGACCTCACTTAAGTTCCACTGGTGTCTCCCTGTGCTCCTACCTCGTTCACCCCACCTCACCTTCCTCTTCTGTGTCCACAACTTGCACCAATTCAAAGTCTCCCTCTGCTTACATGGGGTCCCCACCTTTTCGCCCCCCCCCCCCCACACATCTTTGAGCCAATCCAAGCCAGAGTTAAGTCAAGACATCTTGCATCCAATCTGAGGGGTTTTTGCAAACAAGAACATCTTAACAGTTGAGTGCTGCCCTTGTCACCAACTCTGCTCTCCAACGAGAAGTTTACATGGTGTGTGCGTCTCAGCCTCCCTCTTGGGTCCATTCCACAAACATTACAATCTATATATATAATTCACTAAAGGCACGCAAGTCGCACACAAGACAGAGAGCCCCGCCCGACAACTGTAAGACCATGGGATAACATGGGATATGCACAACAGGGCCACGCCTGCCAACTCACAGAGCCCCGCCCGCCAACTCTAAGACCATCGGATACGCTCGACAGAGCCCCGCCCGCCAACTCTAACCCTCCTCCCGCGTCATGGGATACGCACGACAGAGCCCCGCCCACCAACTGTAACCCTCCTCCCGCATCCACCGTTACTCTCGAGGCATGTGCACTGCCTGCTCATGTGCCCGCACGCAACAACTCACCAAACACAGCCTCAGTCGATTTCATCTGTGCTACAGTCCACATGCACCTCTGAGCCACGTTGACTTTTCATTATTCTTTTCTGTTCCGGCTGCTTTTCTATATATATAATCGACCAAGTCGCCCGACCATGGTGTACGCACGACAGAGCCCCGACCGTCCACTCTAGCCCTCCTCCCACATCATGGGGTACGCACGACAGAGCCCCGCCCGCCAACTCTCACCCTCCTCCCGCGTCCACCCTTGCTCTCGAGGCATGCGCACTGCTTGCTCATGTGCCCGCCCCCAACACGTCACCAAGCACATCCTCACTCGCTTTGGTCTGTGCTACAGTCCACATGCAGCTGTGAGCCACGTTGACTGTTCACGTTGATAATTATGGTACTTTTAGTTTTGGTAAACTTTTTTACTCACTCACGTGCCAACCGCGGGGCCTATCTTACATCATCTAAGCTATTGAACGAGACAACTACTTAACGGATTTAGATTGGGTTCTTTTTTTAGAATTTGCTCAAACATTCCGGTTGATTTTGCAACTTCTCTCATTGTGCTAAGAATCATAGTTTGCTTGCAGGAGTGATATATTCGCACTATTCCGAGAGAGAGGCTACGGGCCGAGGGGAGGTGGGGAGAGTGACGTCAGGAGTAGGGAGCAGGGCGGGACCCTCCTCGCTGTCCTGTTTCACTTCTACATGGGTGGAGCCCCTGGGGACGGCTAGTATTATACAAGATAATGCTGTATGACTACTGTTAGCAGTACCCAAGAGTCCAAGATCAAACTCTACTTCACAGTAGGCAGCTCGGCTTCTTCTGTTTTTCTGGTTTGGGCCCAGGCTCGACCCTGACTGCCAATCATCTCCTGATGATTTTTGGCCTTCTCACAATAACCATCAAGTGCCCTGCTTGCATCCTTAACAAGCTCAAACAGACACCTACAAAGAAAACAATGGTATATTTGCATTCCCTGAATTTCAAAATGAAAGTAAAACACTATCTGAACAACCTGAAAAATGTATAAAGCCTAGGAAGAAATGATCAAATATCAGCTGGCACAAGAGCTGTTGATGTGACTGTCTGCTTCCTATCATTCATTGTGTTGCTGCCATGATGGAGTGGGGCTGTTCTCTTGCAGATTTTGGGTTTTCTTCAGTGATGGTCAGTGATGGCCATACCATATACTGACCCGAGCACCACCAACACCATGGCTGACAGCTCCTATTACAGACAGTGGTGTTTGCTTTTTGTCTTCCTTACCAAAGAGCCCAAGCAATTGTAGCTTTGACACCTCTATCCACAAAACATCATTTCAGAAACCAGGAAAATCATTCAAGCCGAGGCAAGCATCACTGGTGTGTCTATTGAATGATGCCCTTGGCCTTGCTATTCCAGCCATCTGTTTTTCTGACGACGAGATCATGAACGCTGCCATTAGCCATGGCCTGCACATGTGTAAAAGTCATATCATGGTTGGTTTTACTAACCCTCGTAGTTCCTTTACGCCTTTCACTATTGACCCAGATCTTGTCAGGAGTGTGCTTCTGTCACGTGACAGAACCTCTAGAGTGTTAGAAATGATCCTTTTCTAATTTAGTAACATTTTCTTTTAAATGAATTGTGATGCTCCTTTACAATCCGTGAGCTGAGAACTTCACTGTACCGCTGTGTGGTTTATAAAGTGCAGGGCTGATGGGTAATTAAAGAGGCCACACCTTCTGGCTCTAAGGATCCTCCTTAATTAAACCCCTTGACCCAAGTGGTTACATTTTACATGCCAGTGTGCTGGGCCACTTTGCACACCAAACAAACTGGGAAAGCGCCAGATTTGCTCAGTCGGAAGCCTCATTACTTACGACTCAGACTCACATTAAGATTCAGATAAGCTGGTTGTCAACAATGTGCGTCTCAAAAAGTCCAAGAGGATGAGAGTCTTCATGAGCGTGCGTTACGGCATCATTTCATGTGCTCGTATGGCTGCTTTTATTTTAGTCAGCTACTTGAAAGAGACAAGTCTGATTGTTCGCCTTATTCAATTAGAGTGGGAGCTACTGTCAGCCCCTTCTGATAAGGAAGTCCTGTTAACATGAGTCCCGTGTCTCCGGTCACCACTCGTCCACCTACAGTCGTGATAAAGACAGTCAGTCAGTCAGTCAGCTGCTCTTTCTTGAGAGTTAAGGCCACAAAGGCACAAAGCTAAGTCGCTGCAAGGAGCTTTGCTCACTCCAGGAGGGAATGCAGATTGAGCAGCCAGCCGTACAGTCGGTGCCAGACGAGTTCTCAAGGGGAATCCTGACGGCAGTGTGATGCTTTGGGCGATGTTCTGCTGAGAAACCTTGGGTCCTAGCATTCATGTGGATGTTACTTTGATATGTACCACCTACCGAAAGATTGTTGCACGTCATGTACACCCCTTCATGGCAACCACATTCAGAGCCAGATTAAGGTGGGTGCTATTGATGCTGCAGCATTAGGCCCATTCCTGAAATAGGCCCAGATGAAAACAGAGGAGAATTTTCCAGAAGCTGAAGTTTTCCTTTGCTATATTAACCTCAAAATAATTCTTAGAATGAAATTTGGAATCCGACTTTTGGACGCCTAGACACAGCGTTACTTATTATACAGTTACTATTGTTCTTTGCACTGTGACGTAACTATAACATTGTTGTGTTTATTGTTAATTGAAGATTTTAAGTTAATGCTATCAATTTTACATTAAACAGTTTACTTAGTAATTTAGCTGCGTTTTTTGCAATATCTTGGGGATTCTTGCCACTTTATTATTGTTCGGTAAGTGTCACGTAGTCAGTTTTTCACCTTGAAAGTTAGTTGTACAGTAAAAATTGATGGCTATTTAAATGGTTATCTGTAAAGGTAAAACTAAAAGCTGGCCCGCGGGCTCGGCATGGATGTTTAGAATTTTTATAATCCTCGACAGGATTCTGGTCTATTATGAAATTTAAATCGTGGACAAATTTTTACCCTCAAGAGCCTGAACTGAGTCATTTTGACCCAATGTCTCTGCATTTTTTTCTGTTTTGTAAAAGAATTGCAAAATTTTGTGAATTTCATTGTCAGGTTTTCTGCATTAAGTGCACTTTTCAGACAATTGCTATTGAATGTTGATGTTACATAGTTTGACGTTAATCTCGAGTTGTTATGATACTACGTCATTATTATTATTCATGTTCAATAAAGGCTGGCTGTTTGCGTCGCAAGCAATTAAGGCTCCTTGGTCGGTCTGAGTGTGCATGTACGGTGAGTGTCGAATGCACATGCTCCAATGCCGAGAAATAATAGGCCTTTTTTTGCGCTGCAGCATCAGGCCCAATTTCGTCTTAATCTGGCCCTGACCACATTCCCACAGTGATATACTCATAACGAAAACGAGAACTAGAACTAAAAATATTGTTTTTCGTTTTACAAGAACTTCTTCTTCTTCTTTTGGCTGCTCCTGTTTGAGGTCACCACAGCGGATCATCTTTTTCCATATCTTTCTGTCCTCTGTATCTTGTTCTGTTACACTCATCACCTGAATGTCTTCTCTCACCACATCCTTAAACTTTCTCTTAGGCCTTCCTCTTTTTCTCTTGCCTGTCAGCTCTATCCTTAGCATCCTTCTCCCAATATACCCAGCATCTCTCCTCTGCACATGTCCAAACCAACGCATTCTCGCCTCTCTGACTTTGTCTCCCAAACAAGAATGAGAACTGAAATTAAGGCAAACAGGGAAACTAAAATGAAATATACATAACAATTAGTGATATGAGAACGAACTAAAACGAGAACGAAAATTGAGTAAAAACGAAAAAAAAAAAACCAGCAATAGCATTTTCGCTCAATCCGGTTCGGTCGTGCAGAGGTGTTATTGTAGGTCGCCCTGAGCGCTCAGTTACGTTGTGCTCGCCGCTATGCGTCACGTGGCGCAACGTCCGTAAAGGACTGGTTTGTTTGTTGAGCGCTTTTGGTTCGTCGGATTGAAGCAGTAAGAATGTGTGGTTGGCGATGGCGAATTTTGCACAGATATTTGCGGATAGAAAGTGGCGTGTGGAAATGCTTTAATGACAGCGCGGATGTTAATAGAAGCAAATGTAGCGTGCAATAAGAAGAAAAGAGCCCCGGATTTTCAGTGCAGTGCCAGCTGGATCAGTACTTAGTGGAAGTCCAGCACTTCATACAGGGACATGCGGTCTCACCTGTCATCATGAAAAGTAAAACAACTAATAATGATAACATAAAATACATTTGTCTGCTGGTCTGTGTTATAGATTTGTTTTCTGTATAATGCCAATAATTTTAATCATTTCTTTAATCAAAATCGCTGAATTTGCGCATTTCCTGATCAAATACTGGTGAGAAAGACGAGGTTCGACAGAGACAAGCCTCACTTCATCTCGGACTGCTATCCCTCACGCACTGGGTTGATGCATGCAGTTGGCGCGTGCACAAGCCAAAGCAGACAGTACCGTGCTGCCCTGAAGGGGGCGCACGTGAGCCCAACAGGTGCTTCTTCTTGTTGCTGCTGTTCTACGCAGAGGCTCTGAGCGCCAATAAGTTAACGATATCAGAAAGTCAAGTGCACTGCCGCGTTACGTAATGGAAAATGGAAGATTAAGACTTTGAAAACTAAAGGAAAATAAGGAGGACTTTTACAAGAACGTGACAGAGATTTTCGTGGAGAAGGATAGGCGCATGGACTTCATTTACAAATAAAGGTAAGACCATAAACGGTTTTCATATTTATAAAAAATGGGATTAGACTAAGAAAAAGAATCCAATATTTTTTTTTTTTAATTTCCACTAAATAAAATATTCTTTTGTTTTTCTTGTTATCCTTTTGTTGAACAGTCTGTATTAAAATTGATTAAGGCATCAGAATTAAAAACTTTTAAAAACAACTAAATATTTCAATCATAGTGAAAATTGAAATCTGTTTTTTTATTTACACCACTGTATACTTTCATTTGTATTGAATGAGTATAAATTGTGGAATTGCAACTACAAATTTAGAACACATGGAGGGTGAGGAGCAAATGCGCTCTCTCCTCGCTCTCTATAAATGTAACGTTCTTTCTTAGCCAAATATGTACCTTACCTGTGTGTGTGTAAAGAATGCTGATGAGATATGAAACATAACCAGTAGTCATTGTGAATAAGCTACTCTTTGGGGTTCATATATTTGTAACTCTGACTCTGAAGGAGTCACCAGCCATGAGCCCCACCGCACGTCACCGCTTCAGTCCTGGTAGCAGAAATCGTCACCATACAGTCTGCTGGCGCCGGTGGCCGAGGACCTCGTCTGTGTATCTGCATTGTCTGCGAGTATTTTCACAGCGTGGCTATCTGTGCAATGGACGTTGTTGCAACATGAACAAATCTCACTAAATGCGCGCTTGTTTAAAGCTTAACAGTAACGCGCTTGCGCAGACTGCTTTCTTGGGCTGAAACATTTGATCTTGCTGACTGTACTCATTTGGCCACTTCATCTGTTTGATCATTGATAGTCATGTTGTGTTTAACGGCATTGTGAACTGTGAGGGTATTTTGTTGACTAAAAAATAACTTGCATTTAAATATGTGTAGGCCGGTATAGTCTAAAATCAAACTAATATGATGTAAAAAAGCCAGAACTAAATAAAATAAAAACTAAAATTTTAAACACAGAACTAAATAAAAATAAAGATCGTTGACTCTACTGAAAACTAGAATGAAATAAAAATAAAAATTAATTTTATAAAATAAAATAAAAACTTTCAGCAGGGCACACTGTAAAAATTGCATGGGGACG
Organism: Polypterus bichir lapradei; assembly: GCA_026402145.1. Lineage (NCBI taxonomy): Eukaryota > Metazoa > Chordata > Cladistia > Polypteriformes > Polypteridae > Polypterus > Polypterus bichir. Next base: position 7,754,565 of record JANRMT010062839.1, on the reverse strand, counting down.
GTTTGGGGAACATGACAAAGAATTCAAAGTGTTGAGGTGAATCCCCAGAACTCAATCTGAATGAACATCTGTGGGATGTGCTGGAAAAACAAGTCCAATCCGTGAAGGCCTCACCTCACAGCTTATAGGAATTTAAGGATCTGCTGCTAACTTCTTGGTGCCAAATAATACAAGGCACCTTTAGAGGTCTTGCAAAGTCCACATAATGTTATTCAGGGGCTTTTAAGTTGGTGGCTTATCGGTGTATTTGATCATAGTAATGCTTTACTAGTTAAAAGTAAGTTTGAAGTTTATGATACATCCATTCATCCATCCGTTATCCAACCCGCTATATCCTAACTACAGGGTCACAGGGTTCTGCTGGAGCCAATCCCAGCCAACACATGGCGCAAGGCAGGAAACAAACCCCAGGCAGGGCGCCAGCCCACTGCAGGTTTATGATACATGTAAGTGGAAATGGAGCTGGAGATAAGTGAAGTTTACCTGTGCAAAGAAATGTATATTTTAATCAGGGAGTTGTGGGTTGTTAGACATGGAACAAAACAATTAGTTTAAAAAAAGACCTATTACCCCATTTCAGAAGTAAATGTCCAGATGGGGGAAATGTTAGTTAAGAGTGATGAGCAAAACTCACTGAATTTGGTGAAATGTTTGGAAATCTGACCACAGTGAAATGCATTGCAGTTAATAGGGAATGAGGAACGGAGCAGTTTTAGGTGGAATGGTCTTTTAAATGTCCCTGATGGCCAGGGAAGCATCTGTCAACGATGCTGGATCATATTATTGGGGCCAAAAATGTGAACTGAGCTGTGAGGAAGCAGTGTCACCATACTGCACCACCACTTAATAGAATTAAATATCAGAATAGTCAAATTTCTTGCAGACATGAGGCCTGAACTCACTAAGATGTGTGCCCCACAGATCTGATAGTCAGCACTCGCTCATCTTGTACTGAAAAGCACAGTTTGTTTGTTGTTTTCTGTCATTTTTGCTTGGTCACTGCTACCAAATAAACACAACAATAAAGCAGTTGGATTCTTCACTCCTTCCTGTTTGCATCAACTGCACAGAGTTCTGGGTAATGCTACTAAAGGGCTAGGCAGACATATTACACACATTTCACCTGCAAGTCCATACAAAGAGACATTACCTTTAAGACACAAATAGAGCGACACATTTCCAGCTTCCACCCACTTGCATGTTTAGTGTTTAAATGTATTTAGTAGTTTACTGCTAATTTTCAGCCCTCTTCTAGGGTCTGTGTTGTATACTCAGGGGGCTTTCCCATCTGACGTTTGACTGTGTTGGGTATGAGGGAAACACAAAGTCCAAAGAAAAGTTGGGGTGTCAACATCGGCCACCCTGTTTAATGATAAATCAACACAAAAACGGCTCTTGGCAGCTCAATAAACAGGCACTTGATGGCGCAAGCACAAAAAGCAACACACACAAATCGTAGTCCTGCGGTAGGTTCGGTTTGAGACTGAGCCCCCCCTTTATATAATTCATTGTCTCGATGAGGGCGGAGTCACTTTCCGTTAAGGAGAGTTGCATGAGGGAGAGATGAGGCCGTTAGCGACAGCACCCCCTCTCATCCCTGAGTGGTATTGCATATCTGATCCGAGCAGATAAGATGATCCGCAGACACACATGTGTGACAGCTGCTACAGCTCAGTGATATCCTGCTAGGCTGCAAGGCATCATGGGACAATGGGAAGAAAATAAAGTTTGTTTAAACCGGCTCTACTACAAATTTCCAGGAAGTTATTAAGTGAATAAGGTCACCAGTGACTGCAGTGGGGTGGCGCCCTGCCTGGGGTTTGTTTCCTGCCTTGCGCCCTGTGTTGGCTGGGATTGGCTCCAACAGACCCCCGTGACCCTGGAGTTAAGATATAGCGGGTAGGATGATGGATGGATGGAGGTCACCAGTGAACACAACATATACACTGTGAAAAATGCTTTGGAAAATTCGGCAAATTAAAACCATTCATCAAGAGGCAGGAGGATACAAACAATTTGGGAGAAGAAGTTGTAAACTACTGAGATCATCATAAAGACAGAGAGGAAGGCCTGAATCTGTGTCATTGGTCCTGAACTGTTGTAAGAATATCATTTTCTTTATTACTAATATTTTGTATTTAATCTTTAATCTTATATTATATCTTGTGCTTTATGAATTAAGAAACTGAGCCACTGAGAAAGAGAGACGGGTATCCTGGGTCTAGACAAGAGCTAGCTGAAAGTGTTCACTGAAAAGTTCAATGGCATGGCTTCCGTAGGGAGACAAGTGGCACACAACTCATACTGGCCAATGGAAGGCAAGGGGAATGGTGGGAGTAGCTCATTTGTTGGTGGAACATAGACAACCCAAAGTGTACACTGATTGGTGGGGAAGGAGAACACAATGATCTGCCAAACCAAATTGTCCATTCTGTATACTAACTAAAGGAGAATGACCAGCTGGGGGCAGTTAAACCAACTTCAGCTAAGGAAGGTGGGAGAATATTGACAGTGGTGGCAGGGCTGTCTTAACGCATGCGCACGCTGGGCAGGATGCCCCATGCTAATCTATGTATGTTGTGACTTGCTGAGTGGTTGTGTAGGTAGGAGCCCCGGTGAACTGCTCTGCCCGGGGGCCTATAGTGCTGTTAGAATGGCCCTGAGTGGTGGGTGTGGTTAGTGAGTACTGGCCAGAGGGAGGTGAGGAGGATGGAGTGAAATATGAGACAAACCAGAGAGGCACAACCGACTGAATAAATCGGCTAACAAATGGATCATCAAGATCAGTCAATTGGCCTCCAGGGCTGAGTTTCTCTACCACTGGTTCTCGGGCTGCAGCATGTGGTCTTGAGTTGCTATTGTCAGCAGCCATACCACCTGCACTTCAGAAGAGGTCATCCACCTGAAGCTCAGCATGGTTGGGCCTGGCTAGTACTTGGATGGGAGACCATCTAGGAAAAGCTTGGGTTGCTGCTGGAAGAGGTATTGGTGAGGCCAGCAGGGGGCGCTTTACCCTGTGGTCTGTGTGTGGATCCCAATGCCCCAGTGCAGTGATGGGGACACCGTACTGTAAATATGGTGTTGTCCTTCAGACACGTAAAACTGAGGTCCTGACCCTCTGTGGTCATTAAAGATCCCTTGGTATCTTTCGAGAAGAGTAGGGTACCCACCCCCCCACATGTCCTGGTTAAATTGCTCATCATGGCCTTGTCCATTCTAGCTCCCTAATGATCTCTGTCCCTTATTGGCTATCTGTCTCTCTGGCCCTTTCACTACAATAATAGCTAATATGTGGTGAACGTGTTGGTGCAATAATGGCTGCCATTGCATCATCCAGATGGGTGCTACGTATTGGTGGTGGTTGAAGTGGCTCCCCACTGTCTCTGTATATTGTTTTAATTAGTGAGGAAAGTGTTATGTAAATGTAATTAATTATTCATTATTATTATTGTGGTAGTGGATCACGGTGTGTCATGTAGTGTGTTGCACTGGGTCACATGTAAATCACAGTGGGTCAGCTCTCCAATTTTCCAACAATCACACTCAAAACCCCCCGCTTAGCGATCATACTCGATTCATTAAGCATGACTGTGCAATTTTTACCAAGCGGGGCCCACTCTTTGGGGTGTCACAAAGACACATGGCAAAAGGTGAGTTCTTACACTAGAAAATGTAGGGTTAGGGTGTAGGCAATAACCTTGAGGAAGGGAAGACGCATCCCATAGTTGATTTATACAGGCCAGGGCTGATGGGACACCTGAGCACACCCCAGTTCTCAACACAGGTCCCTAACATGATGGAGTACTTCAGGCCATTTGGGACCTTTAGCCCACCTGATTTCACATCTTTAAAGTCCGGGAGGAGATGAGAGCACATCCTCAACTGAAAGTGTCCCAACACCTTTTGTGTTCTTTGCCCCCATTAAATATCAAATTCTGAACTTCCTTTGTGTAGTTGTCCTTTTTAGGCTGCTGCTTCTGCCACCTTTTGATTGGACTGACCTAATGAAGCTGGCATCTTGGGGCCTTGCTGCAGCACTTGAGCACATTCAAGATTTTTTCAGAAGACTCTTGTCCACCACCCATTTTGTATTTTATGTCTCTTCTAGTGATCCTTGGTGACTCGTTGCTGATGCTTACAGGTCAGTGAATGATGTGTAGGCTGGACACTGCTGTTAATTATCGTCCAGTTTTGATCTTCGCATCCACTCTGGTAGCACAGTGGCATTTATTATTTCCCTTGAGGGCCTACAGATGACCACAAGGCGGAAAATAAATCTTGTCATGCATATTACTTGCAGCAAAGTATTCTCCATAAAGACAGCAACTGAAATCTCTGGCACAGTTCCTTCTCCACGGCTTTTCTTTCAGGTGCCCTTTATTCCCCATTGGTTTCACAAATGGCTGCCCCATAATGGCTGCTCCTGTTAGTGAATTATACAAATAATTACTTATTAGCGACTGGGAGCCCGATCGAATCGGGCTACAAATTCTACGTTTGTGAAATCCATACTTTCTCTGCAAAGAATTATTTGTTTTTTTAAGTCCTTGAAATGATTTTGTTGTCATGGCACTGATTTGTGATTAAAATAGACCTTTTCGGCCAATGTAATGAAGAGCTTCCTGTTTAAACAGGGCTGCGAGGCATGAACTCAGCTCTTCAGCGCACCTCATTTGTTTTTTTCCGGCAAACAAATTTTCAAAACAAACCGTATTTTACGACTCTAATCAGAGTCGGACTAATAATTACGTTGCCGTGGTAATTTTAGATCTGAGATCGGCTAAAATTTAAACAATGACCGTTGTTAATACCCAGCCGTCATTACTCAGTTTGCCAATAGATGTCAGAAGGACGGATGCCAAAACCGAACTGCCCAAAGATAGATTTCGACGTACCAAGCAAATGGCGATAGGTTCTAAATTACTTATGGTTCTGGAGCTGTCAAAGGGTTTAAGTCAGTTGGCGATGTTAGTCCTGGAAAGTACGCCCCACCAAACCAATGTTCCAAAAACCAACCGAACTTACTGTTAACTGCTCGAACCAACACCAACTTACTATACTCGTCCGTCCAGCGGCGTCACTGAAGCATTCAAACATTCTTAGCCAATCATGCAATACTGCGTCCACGTTTTTCACGTTATGTTCTAACTACAGAGGCAGAGTCCCATTGCATTGTTCTAACTTGTATTGAGCCGAGGTATTGATGCGACCACCATACATACGGATAGTATCAAATTATATATAAGGATGTGGTACACCTCTCTATTATAAAAAAACAACTTGTGACGAGATGAGACTTTTTCCCGGGAACGAGACATGATCTTTTGAAGAGAGACAGAGACACTTTCACTTACCGCAAGATGGACAAGTCATGTCATACTTACAACCTTCAGACGCAAGTCCCATGATACACATGCAGAGCAGGTTAGAGATACTGGAAGTAGGAAAATTTGAAAGTCTCCAAAAATGAAATTAGTTTTAGTGAAAACAATCTGAAAATATTTCTCGGAGGAAATAACTGAAAGAGCGAAAAGAGATCGAATATTCATGTGCTGTACAGGCTTTTAAATGTTTGAAGCTCCACACAAAATGCAGATCATGCGGCATGCAGCAGTAGCAAGCCAACAGCTTTTCGAGCAAAGAGGAGTTAAAAAAAAAATGTATTTGCTTCCCATTGTATCACCGTTTAAGAGGGGTTTCGGAAAGGTGGCCACAGGAGGGTGGGAGGGAGGAGGGTTTGGTGAGCGAAGCAAGCAGGTGGTGAAGCCCCCTAGTATATCAGGATGACAACCCATGAACCATTTAGATGAAGAAGGTCAGAGAGGCCTCACCTGGCCTTATCTTCTCCACATGTGTACCCCTGACGCCATAGAGGGTCCCACCATCTGTCCCCACCCTCAGTGGGCAGTTTGGACTTGGATACACACTAGTAATGTTCGAACATTCCAGTGCTGCATATTAAACTACACAGGAAGTATTAAAGTACATTTCATTTTTCAGCAGCAGTTGAATGAGATAAGGGTGACATTTAGGATTTGGACAAAATTGTAAGAATTGTTTAAGTACATGCTACAAAGTGAACTACTTTCTGCTCGCCGTATCCAAGAGACACTCCTTCATACATACTAAACTACTGAATGAACCTCATCAAGAATAATTTGGGAGCCCAGGAACAAGAGCAGGCAGATGACCAGATAAATTTACAAAAGCGAATGAGGAGAAGAGGTGACTCTTCATTTCAAAAATGTGACCCCCCTGTGAAGGGGCTTCCTGTTTGTGGACTAGTTTTACATTTTTGGAGGCGTTTATTTAAGAATATTTTAATAAACAATACAGGATGACTTGACGTGTGGATTATGAGACACGAATGATGTGAGATTTTTTCATGGATGTTTTTGATGTTGTTTGCTTTTGTCCAGTGTTAGTCACCATTGGCTCCTGTTTCATCAGAAATATTGCAGTGTTTGTTCATTAAGAAACCATGAGAATAACTACATGGAGTAAATAACCTATAACCAACATAACATTTTTAGGGTGAAGAATTCCTTTGAGGCCAAAGGCACCCCAGTCTTGATGTCCTGTCTAACTGACGAGTTTTAAATGGAGTTTTTTCTTATCACCCAGAATGACTGGTCACCCCTTTTTTTTTTTTGTTCATACAAGCATCCCGTTCGACTTGTTCAGGGTGTATGACACTGTACACACACCCAAACACAAACACCAACTTTCAAGGTGCAGGAAAGCACCAAACAGCTTCATTGGCTTTCCAGGCCCCAGTATGGGAGGAATCACTTGCTGAGAGAAAATGACAAACTCTCAGGATGCCTGTGCCACCCTCCAGGGCACCCCTGAGCTGATTAATCCTATCTTAAACCTTTCATTTTCATTTTCGTTAACCCCAGAGCTGAACTCTGGATACTTTAATCAACTGGCTTCCTGCAAGTGGAGTGCTTTATCTGATTTAATTGGCCAATTTGTTTAATGGCTCAAAGCGAGCGTGGTGGAGGCCATCGAAGGTGCGCCAGCGGACACTATCGACAGAGCCAGGGGAGCAATGGCTGCACCGGGGCTAAGGTGTGCAGAGGAAGAGGCAGAAGATAAGAGTTCCCTAGGCTTGAATTTCTCAGTGTCTGAGTAAAGCCACCCAAAGGTCCTAGAAAATAAAAGGCACCTCCAGCTTTAAAAGAAGTTCTAATTTTCTGCTCCTAACAGTCTTGACTGGAGGTAATGAGCCTGCTACTGTGTGCTGTGTGCTCAGGCGCTGCCATTACAGGCATGTGGCTGTGCATATCTCCATGACCCTTATGCCAGGTACTGGAGGAATTCACTGCACATGCCATTATTTGGGTGGTACGACTGAGAGGCAGGTGGCCACTGGACCTAATAAACACCAGTTGTCCCTCTTGGTTATTTTACAGTCTATGAAGTGAATGCTTATTTGGATATGCACTAACATTAATCAAGCAAGCCTGGCTAAATTCAAGGTCACTGTAATAACATAACATGACACCCACCTAGTGCAATGCATAGTGTGCCCACTAGATGGGAACCTCAAACCAAAGACTCAAGTCACATAAGGATATGCCTTGGTGCAAATGACCACTTATTTTCACAGAATACCTTGCACAGGCTTCATCCTCCAACCATTAACAATATAATCTCCTTTCTGTTCTCTTCTTCCACTCATCCCAGTTGAGCTTTGCCCACCTCCTCCTCCTCTCCCAACTCTGAATCTCTGGGTTCCTCCCTCTTAAGCCAGACCTGGTGACACTTGCAGTGCCAAACAGTTGTCTCCAGGAAGCACCTCAGGGTCTTTGGACAGGGCTCCTCCTTCCAACAGCTCCTTCTGGTGGCACACCGGGAAACCAACAGGGCAGCCCTATTAAACCACTACTCCCATGCTGCCCTGAGGGTATCCAGATGGGGCTGACCAAGAGTGATGCTGCCACCAGATAGGAGGCAATCTCCCAGGGCTCCTTGCTTCTTATTGCCTTCTGACCAGAACACCAACCATCCCATTCAAGATACTCCATCATTTAATAATAATAATAATACATCTTTCCATTTACAGTATATAGCACTTATTCCCAGTAATCAAAGTGCTTTTCATAGCGAGTGTTGAGCCACTTCAGTCACCACTACTGTGTATCATCCACCATTTTTGCTCCAGTATACTCACCATCCATTAGCTATTAGGTGGTCAAGGGGCGAGACAGAGAGAGCCAGTTAGAGACAGGGGTGATTAGGGGGCCAGAATGAACAGGCCGTGGTGGACATTTTATACAGGACACCAGGATACACCCTGCTCTTTACAAAGGATACCCAGAGATATTTAATGACCACAGAGAGTCTGGACCTCAGTTTTATGTCTCATCTGAAGGATGAGACCATTTTAACAGCACAGTATGGGGGCACTGGGATCCACATTCAGACCACAGGATAGGTGCCCCTAACTGGCCTCATCAATATCTCTTCCAGCAGCAACCCAAGCTTCTCCTAGATAGTCTCCCATCCAAGTACTGGCTAGACCTGAACACGCTTAGCTTCAGGTGGATGAGCACTTCTGAACTGCATGCGGTATGGCTGCATTTATAAAGTCCATCTATTATACTGCCTTCTCAACTGGGTAAGGGAGTTCTGTCCTCTCCTATCTGGACACCAATTCATTGGTTTCTCCCACCAAGCTGGCATTCTGTGCTGATATAGAGAATGCCCAGCCTGGATTCCAAACCATCAATGGCAAGGGAATGTGTTCCATATCAGCCAGAATATACCAGTCCAAGGATGGCAAGGGTCATGGTAGCCAGTACCTATCCAGCCAGCACTGGGCACATGGCAGGAAACCGTCCAGGATGCCAGTCCATCAAAGTCCACACACATGCACAGTCTCGCACATTTAGAATTGCTGACATGGATAGACATGGATTGCATCTGAGCATGGCATTTGAACGCAGGACCCTGAGTCTATGAGGAAGCAGCACTGACAACTGTGCCACGGCACCTCCCAGGCTGAAGCACAGTCGGAGTTGTAAAGAATTTTTTCAGTTAAATTACTATTATAAATTTCAATTAATTCAATTAGTATAGTTAATATAAATACATTTAAATAAATTATTATCATGCTTTCCAGTTGGCTCTCAATTATGCCTCCCCCATCCCAAAATTAATTTTATTAAATAAATCAGAGCTTCAGTAATGTTATTGTTCATTATAAACTGAAGAGAATTGTTTGCGGCCAGCATTTAAAGAGCATCACTTAAATTAAGAAACAGAGAGAGCCACGGCCGAGATCAATGCTGACATTTTCTCCTTTTTTGTGTGAGCCATGCAGATGCTATTAGAAGTAATGTGGTAATTGTGGAGCTCATTGGCTCTGACGGGCTGATAGGATTTATTCCAGACAGGGGGCAGAGCAGCAAGACGTTATTAACATTACTACTGCTAATGATAATAAATAATCATCGTCAATGCACAAAAGAAACCCGGGCGTGAAGCATGTGAGTAGATTTAGGAGAAATGAGCTGCAGCACACAAGACATAACACCAAAAGTAAAATTAAGGTTATTCAAATAAGCGTTCCTACAGCCTTCACATAATTGCTTTAATTATCCGTGCACTTTATTAACGCATCTCCGGCCTGGGATTTCAGCTCGCATTTGATCTTCTGTCTTCCCTCATCCATCACCCCCTCACTGCCTACCATGAGTGTTTCATGTCTCCACCTTTCCCTTTCCTTTCCCTCCTACTTTCCATCTTTATTCTTTTTAAAGTGCACCCTTTTCATTTGTCTCCTCCTGCTCGCCATCTTTCCTTCACTCTATCCTTTGTATCCTGTTCCTATAGGGTGGTCCAGATCTGATTATGCAATTTTCATTACGCTATAACTTATTAAGTTTATTACATAGAAAATCACCCGAAAAATCCCGGACCATCGAGAAGTGTGCGAACTGACGACATGAAGAATCGTCTTCGCGCCGAACTGGAATCGTCCCCACATAAATCAAAGTCATCCAGACGATCTGGATCTGCATAATGAGATCTGGACCACCCTGTATGGTCAAGGCCATAGTGCATCATCATTAGAGCTGTGCTGGCCTGGAAGATATGGTTTTGCCAAATAGAGTGCATTCAGAAAGTATTCAGACTCTTCATCTTCTTGTGTTGTAGATTCAATTTGAAATGGTTAGATTAAACCTTTTTACCCATCAATCTGCACTCAATAACCCATAATGACAAAATGAAAACTTCATTTCAGAAAGGTTTGGGAATTTATTCAAAATCAAAAGCTGAAATCTCTTAGTTACAGAAGTATTCAGACCCTCAATTCAGTACTTTGTAGAAGCCCCTTTGGCAGCAATGCCAGCTTCGAGTCTCCTTGGGTAAGACTCTACACATTTTGCACATCTGGATTTGGGCAGTCTGTCCCATCAGGCTATGCTGGATGGGAAATGTCTATAAACTACCATCTCCAGGCCTCTCCGCATACATTTAATGGGGCTTGTAAGGGAAAAACAAGGTACTTGCAATCTCGAGGTCGAATTTTTTCAATGAAATGTGCGGAAAGTGAAGGGGTCTGAATATGTTCTGAATCCAGAGCGTGTCCGGGGAGAGGGGCCAGGCAGAGATCAGTCTGCTGAAATGGATAAAGCTTTCCAGGAGCTCACCATGGACCAGGTGTGGACAGATGTTTGAGGAGTGACTCCAGCAGGTCAGGTCCGCCACTATCACTGGTCCAACCAGTAGTGACAGTGTAGCATACCGAGCTGGTGAAATATATCAGGAGAGAAGAGGCTGGGCTTAACTCTGAACGTGCAAGTTCTGCTGTTCACGGCACATAACAAACAATTAAAATAAATGAACAGTAAACTATTAAACAGGGAATTAGCCTTTCGGCATAATTACTAGTTTAAGTTCTTCTTGTCTTAACTTAGTGAATTAAGCAGACATTTGGAAAAGCACATACAGTATGCGTCCTCTCTCTGTGACTTCCAAACTCTTAAATGTGAGTTCAGACTTTTGATTACACGGGAGAGCCCAGTGCATTATGGTCAAGTATAAAGTGACTTGCAGGAACTCGCAAGCACGCAGCAAATTGCAATCTACATGTAGTTCTTTTACCTACTAGCCCTGCTTGTTTTCCAAATTACAGGGGGACAATTAGTAAAGTAAAGATGGAGCGTCACTTGGCTAAAACAGGCACATTAGCAAATCGTCAGAGTGGGTTTAGCTGGGAAAGGTCGTGTTTCATTAATATGGTGGTAACCTTCTTTTGCAACTGAGTGGCTTCTTTTTGAAAAAGAAAAAAAAAATTACAGACACTAAATGAGCTGTTTTTTAAAGATGGCTGCTATGATGTCAAGCACATACAGTACAGGCCAAAAGTTTGGACACACCTCCTCATTCAATGTGTTTTCTTTATTTTTATGACCATTTACATTGGTAGATTCTCACTGAAGGCATCAAAACTATGAATGAACTGAAAACCATCGAGATGGTTTGGGGTGAGCTGGACTGCAGAGTGAAGGCAAAGGGGCCAACAAGTGCTAAACACCTCTGGGAACTCCTTCAAGACTGTTGGAAAACCATTTCAGGTGACTACCTGTTGAAGCTCATCGAGAGAATGCCAAGAGTGTGCAAAGCAGTAATCAGAGCAAAGGGTGGCTATTTTGAAGAAACTAGAATATAAAACATGTTTTCAGTTATTTCACCTTTTTTTGTTAAGTACATAACTCCACATGTGTTCATTCATAGTTTTGATGCCTTCAGTCATGAAAATAAAGAAAACACATTGAATGAGGAGGTGTGTCCAAACTTTTGGCCTGTACTGTACACTCGCATTCACATAAATGAATACACTCCAAAAACACACAACATTGAAAAAAGAGAAACAAAAAATGGCCGCAGTTCTGACATTACCAACAAAAATCCTTAAAATGGTAGAAAATAACAAATAGCGGAACCACTTGATTAATCGACGCCCCACTTCAAACCCTTCTTTCCCTTCTGACCTCCTTCAACACCCTCTTCTCTTCTCTTCTCTCTGTTTTCTTTAGCCTTCCAAATTCACAGTAATGTGCAGAGACCTAAAGCACCACTGAAGGCAATAGACATGTAAATGATTAGGTGAACATTTCACGGTCATGTGACACATAACCCAACTGAAAAAACACGCTAAAACCAGAAAGGGCAACACCTATTACTTTATGATGTCAAATTTTATATGAGATTTTGGTCACCGGACAAAATCTGTGGCTGCCTGATGAATGCTGGTCAATCGTGTCTCTAGGAATTTCATTGCACTGTGGGCACTAACTCTGAAATGATGACGTAACATTTTTTATCATAGCGATGTTGCACACTTGCATATCGTTACTAAGTTGGATAGAAATAAATTAGATGAAGCAGAAGGAAATTCTTATTTCTTTAGGAATATGGAAGAAAGAGAATGACTGAGACTGGCATTAGTAACTTCTGTTGTTTCTTGACGTTTATTGAAGTCCATTTTATGATGAGGCACTTAGAATTTGAGGCTTTGATGCCAATACAGTGTCATGATTTGTAGCATTTGTAAATCAATGTTGAATGACTCAGCTTCATCACATTTTTGAATACCACCACTGGTGATGTCACCTTTCATAAAATGGAGACCTGCAGCTGTTGTGGACAATGGACTCGCTCTCACTCTCACACTCACACTCTTGTGATAGGCAAGCAAGATAGACTTTATAGCAAAGCTGTCTCAGTTCAATGAAGTGAGCTCTGCTAGTTTGGCGGCACCTCGTTTTACTTCAATTTGTCATCATAAAATTTCTGCACTCTTTATATTTTTCTCATCATTATCTGACTCCTGCATCGCTGTATTTTTGCCTAGTCAGCAATATTTTCTAATGCCTAATAAACATTGAAAAGTTTCTAATGAATATAATTGTCCATTTTCGGCTACCATTACCTTGATGCAAAAAGCATATCAGCCACCTGGGCAAAGAAGCAACCCCATCTTCTATTTACTTGTGCATTCTTACACTCTGACTTGTAAATTCTATCAATGTGGTTAATGGGCACAAATATTCTCCTAATGGACATGATTACCTTGCCACCATAATCTGATGACCTAAGAAATATATTGCTGCCTTCTGGCCACAGGAGTGTCCATTTCTTATTCACCTGGCTCATTCCAAAACCTCGCTTTTGTACTTGTTGGTGGCCTTCCAGGTTACTTTAGACAACAGGTATGGGCATTAGCCTTTAATATTTAACGCTTACACTGCCTGAGGCTATCAATTACAATCTTTACACGCTGAAGCTACCTATTGCAATATATGATTCAAATTTTAATTTAATGAAGACTTTCATTACTCATTATTTGAATTTCTATACAGCGTTGCCTGTAAACTCCAATCCCACCAGACCCCCTACTGCAGATGCTTTCTGTAATCCGTGGATTCAATTATTCAACAAGCCACCCACTTTATTAATGTGTGATTAAACATCTATGCAGGAAACCACACTAACCCAGGAAATGTAAGGAAGTAGCGCTCATGAGTCCAACCCAGCCAGGTGTTACTGCAGTTATGGAATCCAATCACACACAAACCGAACAAATTGTGAACCCAAGAGACATTGGTAAAGAGTGGGACAGGCAGCAATGACAAAAGGGTCATCGTTTTAAAAACTCAACAGCATTTGCTTTCTTACCCTAACCCATATAACCAATACTAGCAAAATACCCGCGCTTCGCAGCGGAGAAGTAGTGTGTCAAAGAAAGAAAAGGAAACTTTTAAAAAATAACGTAACATGATTGTCAATGTAATTGTCGTAGGCTTATTTTAGTATTGAGAGTGAATTTGATGATTGTAAAGAGTTTAATTTATGATTGTAAATGCTGTGTATGAGAAATGCACATTTTTAGGATGCAAGGATCTCTTTGTAAACGAAAAAGGCAGGAGTCACCCAGCAGCAGGAAGATGTGAAGCAAGGCCAACAATAACAGGCTTGAAGCAGTGGAGTAAAGAAGAAGGGAGCAGTGAGCATGACGAACAGCAGAGGAAAGTAAGGAAGCGAGTGAGGAGGCACATGAGCGCAGGATGTCGTTAATGTATATAGGCAGGGAGCCAACCATGTGGTAGGTGTGGAAATAGGAAGGTGGACCGTGGGCAGCCCTTGTGTGTCTCTGCCGTGAAATTACAGTAAATTCTCTGTTAACGGAAATAAGGAATGAAACTGCCAAAAGGAGAGATCAGTTCCGAAAGTTCCTTACGGCATAATGGTGAGAACCACCAAAAAGTTTGTTACGGGGCACGGCGTGAAATGAAACATATGTAACGTTTGTAAGTACAGTGTAAAGGATGAGCATGAGAAATTTGGGCTTCCTACGTATATTGGAAGTCGCAGAAATACCGAGGACGGGTTTCCCCTATCTGTATGTACAGTTTAGGGGGTACACTCGTTTCCCCCCCTTGGGTGTCGCAATAGGACATGAAACATACCTAACTTTTGTAAGTACGCTGCAAGGAATGAGCACGCGAAATTTCAGCTTCCTACCAAAGTGGGAGAATTAGTGATGAGTCAAAAAGGGCTTTGCCTTTCATATGTAGAGATGCGAGTAATGTCGGGTGTGTCCGCTAGTTACATACATAATTATTTATAATTTGTCTCTCCTGACTATTTAGAGATATTTAGGGTCAGATAATTTTTTAAGAACTTGGGGTTGATTTTTCAGTGATTAGACATTCCCATTTGGGTGGTCCTTTACGAAAGACATTACACTCCTCTCTTTTCTTGCCCCCCTTAAGCCCCCTTCCTTATCTCCTAGCTTTCCTCTTTTCCTTTTATTTGTCCTTCCTTCTGCCTGGAGGCTCTTGTTAATTCACTTTGGTCTTGTAAACGGCCAACTGGTGTTGGTCACACTGGGCTTCCATTCAACAATCCAAGATTTTGAAATAATAAGTGGATGGAGGAAGCCAAGGTCTTATTTCGCTGCATAAATGACAGAATATGCAGGGAGACTCAGATGTCAGCTAGTAGACATTATGCAGTTGTTCTAAAACTGTTGCCCTGTATTTTCACTGTGCTTCCTTGAGGATTAGTGGGGGCTGCTCGATAATCCCTGTGGATGAGGTGGCACACGGTGTTTACTGACTTCTCCCTTTCCCCGAGGTTTTCATTTGGGAGCGAGCAGCAGTCTGAGGGAGGCCTTTTCATTTGAAGTGATGCTCTGCCAGTGCCGTCTCGCTGTGCTACGTTAACCTCTCTCTCTTCATCACGGCTTTCATTATCAGTTTTACGAAATGTCGTCCAAAGGCTCCCTCCCACTTCCCGCTCAAACCGTCTGCTACACTGTTGCAATCCATCTGGCTGCAATACGTTTTGATTTATATGTCGGCTGACATTGCTGCTGTTCATTATCATATATAACAAGCATCTTGCTGGCGCTTACAATGAACAAACAGAAAACAACAGTAAATAAAGCCTGACTGAGTGATTTGAGCATTTGAGGCAAGGATAAAACGAGCCCGGCTGTAAATATTTGCCCTGATGGGACCGACTGAGGCTGATCAGCAGCCATGGCGCATGTTGAGATACACATGGGAACCTCAAACATCTGTACAAGAATAGGTGGCAGAATGTAATGCACCCACGCCGGTGTTCAAGCATGTGTGTGAGCGTGTATACACACCTGTGTGTGTGTCTCAACATGGACGTGCATACAGAACATAAGTGCAGCTGTGTATGTGTACATGAACAGTCGAGGCCCAACTGACGTCCCACCCAGGACTGATTCCCACTTTGCAGCCACAGCTGGCCATGAACTGGCTGAGCAGGTTGAATAATACGAGGTCTTATTGTAGGCCAGGGGTTCCCAAGCTCAGTCCTGGAGTGCCACATTGGCAACCAATTTCTCAGATCCATGGGCCAGTCTTCCTTTTATTTGATCTTACTGTTTTCCATTTTCTCTTATTTTGAATTACTGTGCCAGTATGATATTTCTTTTTCTTCCTTAGTTTCAAATACTTTGCACACTTTTGTCACATTATTTCAAAATCTCGGATTTGCACCTCTAATTGTATTCAAACATTGACAGTCAGTCACAAGCAGTGCAGACCCCGGTGCCAATGACACTAAATGCCAAAGGGCAGCAGATACTTCACTGTCATTCAGTCGCGAGCTAATTAGTAAGTAAAGGTTTGAATAGCTGGAACCTTAAAAAAGAGCAAATCTAGAACAAATAAAGATAATCCCACCAGTGTAACACACACCTTTGCATGCTACATGCCAAGAAAAATGTAGCAATTTGTGGATTGAGAAAAATAAGGTGGACTTGTTTAATGAAGGCAGGAGCCCACTTAAGAACAGACACTGGATGAGATGAACAGCCTCAAGTCTGGTGGTCCACAGGACTGGACTCCATTAATCAGCAAGCACACACGTGAACATGACACTGAAATAGCAGAATCTCTTTAGCATTCACAAACAAGTGAATGATTTAAAATACAGAACTTCTCTTTAGTTAACAGACAAAACAAATCAGCTCGCCTGAGAACTCCTCTTTTCACACCGCCTGTTCAGTTAGGCTCCCATTTCCTAAGTCTTTCTGGAAGAAAACAAATTGAGAAAAACACTTCAGTATTGGCGTCTGTGGCCTGCATGGGGACCCCGACATAGACAGACACAGGCGCAAGTCTCTGTGTGATACACAGGGCTTTTTGTAGTGGGAAACATTTTTCACCCGTTTCCCACCAGCACTGAGCACAGTACAATAAACAGCACACAGCATTTTCTTCTCTCCTTCTCTTTCTCTTGTTGTCTTTCCTAGATAAAAGAGTTCCTGCAGGACCCCCTGGCGGCACCCCTAGAACCCAACAGGACTGAGCCAACCAATACCAATTCCTATACAGCCCTGTGACAATCCAAGGTGCCGTTGCAACTCAAGAGGGCTGCCAAATAGCAGCTCAGGAGAAATAGGGCCCTTAAAGTATCTCCAACCTGTCCTTCCATTAAGGAGGTGTCCCAGCCAGGTAATGATCCTGGCCATCCCTCACTCGTCCTACCTTCCAGTAAGTCTGAGCAACAGAACCACATAGTCACAGTTGTATTGTAAGATGAAATTGTAGTGCTCCAAAATGTGTAAACTCCTCTCTGGCAAACCAAAGGAATTAGGGAAGGGATGAGTATAGGAAGATGATCAAGTTGCAAAGCAAAGTATACCTGTACCTAAAACTGGATGGCTCAATTGCATAACCCCTCTCCTCTCTTATCCGTCTCTTTCTCCCTTCTCGTCCAGTTTCTTTGCCTTCCTGTCATTCGAGCCTTTGTCTCAGCCCAAGTCCACATTCCAGCTCAATAGAGTGCATAGTATAGTCATTTAATGGGAGCAGATCTAAATAAATAAAGGCTCTTATTGGAATGGGCGGAGTGGTGGCTCTGAGGTAGGGATCTGCATTGGTATTCAGAAGGTTGCCAGTTCAAATCCCGTGAACGGCAAACGTGACTGTACTTTGTTGGGCCCTTGAGCAAGGCCCTTAACCTGCAATTGCTCTGTCCTGCGTATGATGTTAATCTGCATCCAGCCCTACAAGTAGGCCCTCCAACCTGCAGGAGGGAAAACCTGGGAGTTGATGGCAGAACTTGCACTCCAACCTCCATAAAAAACCTCCCACTGTTCCATTCCATCTGAACTAGTGTGGTGCTGAGGTGTCACCCATCACATGGCTACACTCGGGTCCTAATCTGGGAACCTGAATTGATTTGTCATGTGATAGGTGCGGCAATACACTGTATCAGCGTGTGCTGCTAATCGCTCTTTCTCTTATTGAAACCTTCATGCCATGAAAACCGATAGTAAATGTTCATAAACCAACAGTGTTCACCTGTAAACCGATAGATTACGCACAAAAATATATGATTTATGGCCTGTTTGGCCCCACATATATCTATGGCATTGCTGTGAAGAAACACTTTGACCCTCTTATTATTAAGAGTGTATACTGCCATCTGGTGCCCTCGGTCTCTCCACATAAATACTTGGGCAAGCCTTACAACTAGTGATGGGCGATACTGCTCATTTTCTTTTCGATCCGATATTGGGCACTTTCGGTATTTGTGGACATCAAAAAGTCACATTTTAAAGACTTTGTCTTAGTAGACTATTAGATATAGTGCCAAAGATCGGACTTCTTTGCTTGTTTATTAACAGAAATTATTAAACACGTTCAGTTCTTGCAAACAATCTGTGGAACAACAACAAGAGTTACCGTTATATTTTTTTAATGATAAACTATGTAAAAAGCGTTGTATTTTTTGGCTCAAAAAGTGACATTTTTATTTTTTTACTGTAAAACATGCAAAACACTAAAGGTACACAGTCAGAAGTGCAAAAAGTACAATAATGCTGCAAATACTGAACAAGCGTCACTTTCGGACTCATCACACTCGCTTTCAGTTTCACTCTCCATTTCAGTTTCACATTCACACAGGATCGTTCAGATTACATCTCGCCTGAAGAAGAAGCCTGAGTTGCCTTGAAAGCTTGCATATTGTAATCTTTTTTAGTTAGCCAATAAAAGGTGTCATTTTACTTGACTTGTCATTAGTTTCACTGACTGATGGCAGATTCACTTTGCCATCACTGCTGAGGAGTATGAGAGGCCCCTCAACATCACTGCTCCTCTCACTGTCAGGAGCGTGAGACACCTGGACTGCTGAAAAACGCTTCTCACGAGACGTTCGTTATTACTAGGTGAGAGAAGAAGACGTGGCTATACGTCTTATAGGAAATGGGATTTAAAGATAATAAATACAAGGATAATTCAAAATTATGTTAACATTTGAATGGCGGAAACAATTTATTCACAAAACATACTTCGTATGTGGAAGATGATTTACAGGAATGTCTCAACCTGTTCACCGTCATGTTCAACGCATGTACCATATGAGGCACATAACTTGTCCACAAAAATTTTAAATAAGTATATACATGGCAGTACCATTAGTGTTAACAGAATTTTGACTTACCCTGTACATGTGTTCTACGTACTGTATGTCCATTCATCAAGCTATAAATGTAATATACTCCTCACTAAAAACACACATTGATTATTTTCTTTTCAAATAATTACAACAACATTACATCAGATTACAATACTGATGTCACCAGAGTGCTGCCCACTTGTATGGAAGGCATCTTTAAGGGCAGACTACAGGAGGAGTGTCTGTGCCTTCTTCTGATCGCCTCCGTTGTAACACCGCTTTTTCGTCAACGTGACTGACTTTCATGTATTTTACCAGGGTGTGGTGTTGCTGCAGTAACGTACGTTCTTCTGACACCTATCACATTTTGCTTCATTATTGTTCACACAGTGGTGTAAACTAATTCCAAATAACACTTTGCTTTCTTTCTGCCTTTGCCTCCCATACAGAGTCCCCCTGCTCTGGCTGGTGGACCG
The DNA here is from genome assembly GCA_026402145.1 of Polypterus bichir lapradei. Classification (NCBI taxonomy): domain Eukaryota; kingdom Metazoa; phylum Chordata; class Cladistia; order Polypteriformes; family Polypteridae; genus Polypterus; species Polypterus bichir. Next base: position 7,735,123 of record JANRMT010062839.1, on the reverse strand, counting down.
CAGCACTGGCAGTGTGAATGCAGGGAGATGAAAAACGTGGAAAGGAAAAGCAGCTCCTGTTCTACACAATTTGACACCTTTAATCATGTTCTCACCATCAAATGCTTTTTAAAAATAATTTCTAATAAACTTGCATATCATTGAAAATGTGTACTAGCAATACTTTTAACATGAACATTGATGTTTAAATGAAATGGTCAGGATCAAAAGCATCGATACTTTGGTGTCAATCTGCCCATCCCTACTTACAACGTCGTCTTCTTCTTTTGTCGGCTGCTCCCATTAGGGGTTGCCACAGTGGATCATCTTCTTCCATATCTTTCTGTCCTGTGCATCTTGTTCTGTTACACCATCATCCTCATGTCCTCTCTCACCACATCCATAAACCTTCTCTTAGGCCTTCCTCTTTTCCTCTTCCCTGACAGCTCTATCTTTAACATGTCCAAACCAATACAATCTTGCCTCTCTGACTTTGTCTCCCAACAGTCCAACATGAGCCGACCCTCTAATGTACTCATTTCTAATCCTATCCATCCTCATCACACCCAATGCAAATCTTAACATCTTTAACTCTGCCACCTCCAACTCTGTCTCTTGCTTTCTGGTCAGTGCCACTGTCTCCAGCCCATATAACATAGCTGGTCTCAGTACCGTCCTGTAGACCTTCCCTTTCACTCTTGCTGGTACCCGTCTGATACAAATTACTCCTGACACTCTTCTCCACCCATTCCACCCTGCCTGCACTCTCTTTTTCACCTCTCCTCCACAATACCCATTACTCTGAACAGTTGATCCCATGTATTTAAACTCATCCAACTTCACCAACTCTACTCCCTGCACCCTCACCATTCCACTGACCTCCCTCTCATTTACACACATGTATTCTGTCTTGTTACTACTGACCTTCATTCCTCTCTTCTCTAGAGCATATCTCCACCTCTCCAGGGTCCTCTCAACCTGCTCTATACTATTGCTACAGATCACAATGTCATCAGCAAACATCATAGTCCACGGGGATTCCTGTCTAGTCTCGTCTGTCAGCCTGTCCATTACCATTGCAAATAAAAAAGGGCTCAGAGCCGATCCCTGATGTAATCCCACCTCCAACTTGAATGCATCTGTCACTCCTACCGCAGACCTCACCACTGTCACACTTCCCTCATACATATCCTGTACAAATCTTACGTACTTCACTGCCACTCCTGACTTCCTCATACAATACCACAGCTCCTCTCGAGGCACCCTGTCATTTGATTTCTTCAGGTCCACAAAGACGCAATGCAGCTTCTCCTGGCCTTCTCTAAATTTCTCCATAAGCATCCTCAGAGCAAACATCACATCTGTTGCGCTCTTTCTTGGCATGAAACCATACTGCTGCTCACCAATCATCACCTCACTTCTTAACCGAGCTCCCGTTACTTTTTCCCATAACTTTATGCTGTGGCTCATCAATTTTATTCCCCTGTAGTTACTACAGTCCTGCACATCCCCCTTATTCTTAAAGATTGGCACCAGTACACTTCTTCTCCACTCTTCAGGCATCCTCTCACTTTCCAAGATTCCTTTAAACAATCTGGTTAAAAACTCCACTGCCATCTCTCCTAAACACCTCCATGCTTCCATAGGTATGTCATCTGGACCAACGGCCTTTCCATTCTTCATCTTCTTCATAGCTGTCCTTACTTCCTTGTTGCTAATCCGTTGCACTTCCTGATTCACTATCTCCACATCATCCAGCCTCTTCACTCTCTCGTTCTCTTCATTCATCAGCCTCTCAAGTACTCTTTTCATCTGCTCAACACACTCTCCTTGCTTGTGAGTACGTTTCCATCTTTATCCTTTACCACCCTAACCTGCTGCACATCTTTCTCAGCTCTCCCTCTGTCTAGCCAATCGGTACAGGTCCTTTTCTCCCTCCTTACTGTCAAACCTCTCATTGATTATACTAATTACAAAACACACAACTAATACACAAAAAATACAGATCTGTCAAAGCATAAAAAGAGCAAGGCAGAAACTGATCAAACTCAAATGGGAACCAACAATGTCTCTCCATTAATTAATTGGTGAACTATGGCCAGTCAACAATGGAGCAGATCACAACTGTAAAAGACCGCTCCTGGGTTTTCTATAGCGGAGTCTGAGCTACTCGTCCAATCTGATGAGAGAATCTTTCCATCCAATGATTGCATCGCTCCTTTACCTGAGACACTGTGTGACCCTGTGTGTCCCTTGACCTAAAATTGGAAAACCAAAAGTAACGCGACTAATTAGATCATAAATGATGTAAGTCGCCTTGGGTAAAGGTGTCAGCCAAATAAGGACATGTAAATGACTTTACCGTACACAGGAGAGCAGGCTGCCAGGAGATTAGTGGCACCAAGTACCACCTCCAGATACCTTACAGTCTCCAGTGTAAGTTCCTCTCTTCCCAAGATGCCCTTAATTGCCCCATTCCTTGTGCTGAGTCCTGTCTGTGTCCATTTTCCCCAGCTGACAATCTTTTCCCAGAAGAGCAGCCTGACACCTAATATTTGGAGAGAGCGTGGGCATGTATGGCATACCTTTGCAGTCATATGCAGGTGTATGTAAGCTGGCATGCTTGTGTGTCCTAGTAATCATTGATATATGAATGGCTGGATGTTCATGTTTGCATCTGTATATGACTGTGAGCATGTGAGTGTCATGTTTGTGTGCGTACATGAAGCATTACATATGACTATCTACAGTTTGTGTATACAAGTATATATACGTGAGATAAATATAGATGAATTTTCACCTGTGCGCTTGCACGTTAAGACAGTGTCTGTGCAGGCATGCAACGTGTGTGTACGTAAGAACACGTGTTACTTATGTGTATGTCAGCACTGCTAAGGGACAGACTGACCTCATGTTTTTTACCTATTTTCAATCAAAAAAAAAAAATATAAATAATAAGTATGCCTGACAAAACAAACCAAACCTCAGGGACACTAGCTAGGCGGGTGGCCTCTCTTGGCCAATCCAGAGTGTCAGTTTGAACAGAAGGTTTGTTATCCTCTTGGGGTGCCGCTGTCCATTCCTCCCCCTGTCTTAGGCATGGTTGGCACAGCTGGTGAACGTGTCTGCGGCGTGGTGCTCAAGTGCTTCAGTTGCAGGCCCACCCTGATCCAATTACAGGAGATACAAAACAGCACCGCACCCACTTACTGGCAGACATCTGCCACAGAAAGCTGAGACTCCTGGATGAAGGCCTGCGCTGACATCCGCTGGCCCGCTGACAGAAACAACATGCAGCAGGTTCATGTGGCAGCCTCCTGCATCTCATTTGGGTGGTATTGCTGCTCAGGACTTTACATAGTACTGTTAAAGTGTATGAATGGGTTTGGTGGCCTTCTAACATTCAAGGAGGGACATCTTTTCAAAGTAGGAGAAATTTACGGGTTGAGATGTCTGGTTCACAGAGCAAACAAAATTCTCAAATACAGTAACGATACGTATGAGACGATACAAAATGCCTTAAAGGTTCTGAGGCTTTGGCTTTGAAGAATGGCCTGGACTTTTCTATGTTCCCAGCTGCTCAGATTTGTTAATTAGGTGGTCTAATTTTTTTTTTTGATGGTGAGATATTGCTAGGGAGCTGATCAGATACTCCTGCTTTCATGACTTCCCACCTCATAAGCTATTGTTGTTGAAAGCAAAAGCCCATAAAATACTTGGCAAGGAGAGCAGGACTTGATCTCATAGTGAAATAAGTCTAGAGACCCTGAGTGAGGTAATAGGGAACAAAAGATATGTGATGTCCTGATGAGAAGAATGGGTCCAAACTCCATCATGCCGGAGTTGCAGTTGCAAAGTCACCTGGGTAGGAGGTCATAATGGACACACTGAGAAAGCAGTAGGAATAACCGCAAGATCTTGGGCAGCCAGGTCTTTGTGGACAAGCAGCAGGGGGTTTTGGAGGTCCTATATGAGGACTTGATGATGAGAGCAGGTTGGTTGTACTTGAGTTTGGATGTTTCCACTCTGGATCCAATGTTAGTCAATAAGTCAATGCACAATAAGACGTCTGGGCTGATGGGCTCCTTAAATTCCTGGACAAGAACAGGAAAAGTAGATGTCACTTTATATTTCCGGCTGCCTTATGAGACTTCATTACTGCATTTATTTGCAGGTAAAAGTAGCAAACTCGGGCACAATGGGACAGTTGAACGTCTTCATTAGTATGAACAATAATGTCAATAGGAAAACGAATGGCACCATTTTGACCTTCGGGAAGCTGAAACACCGGTAGCGCTCCCTTGAGGTCGTGCCAGCAGGCGGCGCATATGCCATAAACACTGGAGATGAGGGGCCCTTAGAGTTTTGACATTTATATGCGTTCTTCGCTCACACCGTCTCGGCCTCCAGGATCAGACCACAGTGCTTCCTTTCATTTTGAAGCCAATTAAAGCTTTATTTTCGATCAAAAAAAAAAAATAATATAAATAATAATAAGTATGCCTTTCAAAACGAACCGAAAAACGGCACAAAATTGAGAGCAAATGAAAAGAGCAGCTTTGCTGCCTGGCTTTGCCAGCAGTCATTTAAGAGGATTTGTTTTCTCCTGTCAGCTTCAAAGAGAGTTTTAATGCGATGCTAAACTACATCTCGCATGAGCTTCCTTTCATGTTTACGGCACGTAATTTCAGAAAGTCGCTTCAATTAAGAGCAAATACTCTGAAAGGAATCTTTATTTTTCTTTTACCCTTCGCGCTTGTTTTACTTGAACAAAGGCTTGATGTCTGTGTTGGCCCTTTTCGGACACTTTCCTTTTTTCCACCTGTGGCTGTGCTCATTGCAATTACATTCACTCGATGAGCTTTTCTCGGTGTCCACCTTTTAAATTGTCCTGGAGGTACTAATAGTAATGCCAAGCAGAGGACATTAGAGCAAGATGGGAAGCAGCAGCCTTAAGTTACACAGGGAGCCTGTGGGTGTGGGATGTGACCACTCTTACCATTGAGGGGGCTCCTGCATGTGCGGTGTAGGGTCATTAATGGCTGGTAGGATCTGTAGATGTGTCTGGTACCTCAGAAGGGAACCTCTGCAGGAAAGACTCCAGAGGGGATGCATGTCATGCTAACCTAGAACAGCAGGAGGCATACACCATGGCAAAGGTCAGGGGTGCCCTGCCCTTTCTATGGACAGAAAGAGTGAGGTCACAGGGAATTGACAGGAGGATGGGACACCTCCCGGCCAAGAGGGGGCAGTGTGTGCTCTCAAACAACAAGATATGACACCTAGTGGCCTTCATAATAGAGAACTGGCATTAGATCATTTGAAGATGTGAACGGTATTTGTGGCAGCGTGCGGGCTCAATCTCCTGACTGAATTAGGGTAGATCCAGACTCATGAAGTGACCCTGATAGGAGGCGCATTTGTTATTTGAGTCTCAAGTTGGGGCAAAGGCTCAGCTGGTGAAGGGAAGAGGCCATGACTGAGAGGAAGAGTGAGAAAGATAGAGATGGCATTATGAGTGTACCAATCACATTTGTTGTTCTTTCTTTTTTGTTACATTTATGTTCTGTTTAAAAAAAAAATATATTTTTTTTTACAAGGCTGGCCTGTTTAGCTTTATCCTGGGCACAAGGAGCCCTCCATCTGTTACACCATTGAGATCTCTTTTCTCAAGGGTTTATTTAGAGCGAAGCTGACCCACACGATAGCCTAAATACAGCAGATGCTTCCTGCACACCCTCTGTTACCATCGCTTCTCCTGTCTCTCCAGCAATTTAAAAGCCTGCCTGCACAGATTGTCAAGTTGTATCCACAGTCTACGATTGGCAGCCTCTGCTTTGCTCCGCTGTTATGCTAGCAATCAAATTGTCCACTTTGTTTGTACTACAGAGCCCCCCTGTGGACAGCGGATGGCTTCTCAGTCTGCTCTACAGGCACTTAGCACGCAATGGTGGGGGTCTGCTGTACCATGGTGCCCTCTATGTGTGTCACTCTATGTAGATGGTATACATGCACCACATTCTGCTCATTAAAAATCCTTTGATATGGTTGCATCCGGCTCTTGGGGTGCTCTCTAAGAGATTGTTTGAGCAGGCATTCACTTTAAGAATTCTGTTAGCTGTACAGTGCACCTTTAGGACAACCACCAGCATCTCAGTGTGGCTTAGGGACACTCTCTACATAATTTTTAAATTATCAATACTCATTTTTATTGTGCCTTTCACAAGCCCCATTACAAAATGTCTTACAGTTGTCACAAAAGCTGACCACAGACATAAAAAGGTTTGGGGCAGCCACCTATATATTGTGCCTTGCCTGCAAATGGTTTAAATTAATTGAGATGATCACATGTTCAAGTCCAAAACAAAAATTGAATCTAATAGGAAAAGATGGTGGCTTTAAAGCCCGGGACCAGAAGTGACATCATTGGGACCGGTACCGGAAGTGGCATCTACTGGACCGGAAGTGACATCATCATTGGCACCAGAAACGGAAAGTGATGTCTTTTATACTGGAAGTGACATCATCTATGGCTTTGGGAGAGAAAAGTGAAGTCATCACAGGCACTGGAAACGGAAGTGATGTCATCCACGGTGCCAGAGCCTGGCGAGATTTCCCATGGATGGTTTGCAGAAGATTGAGAAAGAGGGTTAGTGCAGCATGACACCCCCTGGTCTGGCGTGGTAGTACTATTCTTTAGGCCTTTCAGATGTCTCCCAGTCACACATGTGTGACGCAGTACTATTCTCGAAGTCAGACCTCTTATTGTGATCAATAACAATCCCAACAGATGGTGCTATCAGGCAGTATGCCACCTCTACAGACTGTTTCCCTTCATATAGTTACAATGAGACCTCCAGCTGCTGTGTAATTCCACAGCAATGATGTAAATGGTCTCCATCTACTCTAGAGATACTTCACATACAGTAAGATCGCTTAAGCTTTAGTTTATACAGTATCTTATATAGTGACTTGCAAAGTTGTCAGGCCAAAAGATGACCCCTCTGGTTCTACATACACATACACATTCAGTAATTTTCTAAATTGCTTATGCCTTTCATCTCCTCCTCTGTTTTTAAAGGGTCATAAAAGGTCATGTGTACAGAGTACAGTGAAATTCTTACTTGCAGATTGATTAAACATACAAGTAACACATTCACTGGCTGCTGTCATTCAAGCCAGCCTGCTGCCACACAAGCATATAGTCAGAACCAGCCTGCTCCCAAGCACTTCTCCCCTGGCCGGGCTGTCTGACGTCCCCAGCTCCTCCAGCATGCCACTGCTCGACTGGTGTTCCCAGTTCCTCGGTTCACTCCTACTTCTCCTCTGCTGCAGTTTCTCCACTGCATTCCTATTGCTGTAAGGATCCAGTGCAGAACTCTTGTCTTGACCCTTGAATAGTTCTACCCCTCAGTATCTCCACTCTTTGATCTTTCCATTTGTCCCTTCACGGAGTCTCAGTTCTACCTTCGACCATCTGCTCACCTTCCTTTCTCTTGCCAGACATGCCAGGATTAGACAACGCTTCTCCGTTCTTCTCAGAGCTGTGAAATGATCCCCCCTTGGATATTTGAATGTCACCCATATTACTTGTGTTTAGGTGTCTTATGAAAAAGCCCCTTTTATTAAATATTTTGAAGCTGCCTAGTTTCCCTTCAAGAGGATGGCTGCTGTTATACTGGCAAGGTGTTTTGGATACTGATTTTCATCTTACTCTAGTTGCAGGTGTAATTATATAGTAGTAATATTACTCTCTCTTGTTTTCTGTTGCTTTTGATGTTTGCACCTTTTTATGCATTCTTGTATACAGTATATTATAACACTAGGGAGCTTTGCTCGTCAACCCCCCGGACTGCATTACGCGCGAGCCACTTTGCGTCTCTGCCACTCTCAAATGTGGATTTCACTTTCACCAAACAACAAATCTTTTAATTCTCACGGATAGGCCTCTTCATTCGGAAGAAACACTACTTTTCCCTGATGGCAACAGAATTAGACGATCTACAAGTCTCCGACTTAAAAGTTTAAATCCTAACAATATATTCGATCTTTTTTTGCTGTTCCGTTATTTTACTGAGTAATAATTTCCGTTTGTTTGCGCTAATGAGATCTTTACTATCATTTTTTGAGACTTTCGAATTTTAGTACTTTCATTATCTATATATATCTAATGTTTTGGAACCTCTTTACGATGTTCTACTTTGTCATCTACTCTATGTCTTTTATTTCTGGCCCCAGGCGTGGTTAAATCTCTTTTCGCAAAATCTCATCTCGCAGGACTTGAAAGTATCTCTCTGAAAAAGTCATGTCTTGTCCCAGGATTTTTTTATATACTAGAAAGATGCTTTGTAAGTTTCTCTGGATAAAGACGACTGTTAAATAAATAAATAATATCTAGCCCAGCCCCTGCGACTCAGGCATCTAACCAGACTCAGCCTACTCTCACTCAAGCGTGTTGCCCCTCCCATCCCACTGCCACTCAAACATTTAGCCACGCCCATCCATCTGCCTCTCAAGTATTTAGCTCTCCACAGCCTGCTGTCACTCAATCATCTACCTTGTCCAGGCTGCTTCTACCAGTAACACTAACACATATACACAGTTTAAATATAACTTGCACATTACTGGTAAGTACTCAGAGGAGCTGATATGTACATGGGAAGAACTTGCAATCTCCATGCAGACAGTGATTTGAATGCAGCCACCTTAATCTGTAAGGCAGTACTGCTAACATTATGCCATCTCAAAAACCTCTAGACTGATGTTGATGCTGTGTGGTGATTGTTCAAGTGAGTAAGGTACTAGGTGCTGTGGACACTAGGGGCGCTGTTGCCCCATTAAACCGACCAGATAGACGTCCAAGACACACTTATAAAAAGCACCAAGAATAATTTTAATAATTTTCTTAAATAAAGTGCACAAAGCACCGCACACTCCACAATTCTCCAATCAATAATACAATAAACAATTCTCCACTCTCAGCAGCTCTGTCACACACCCTCCCAACTCCTGCTCTCTCTGCTGGGTCTTCACCAGTCCTTTAAATAGTCCATGACCCAGAAGTACTCCATCTCCGGGTCAGACACCACATCATCCTTCCTCAGGTATCCCAGAAGTACTGTGGGCTTTCGTCCTCATGACTCCAAAGTACTTCCGGGTTGGCGTAACAGTAATAGTCCCCAGGTTCTTGGCGAGTTCCCCCTGGTGGCACCCATGGCACCCAACAGGGCTGAAGAAACGGACTCCATGTCTCATGCTGCCCAGAGGGAATCCGGGGAACCATTTCTGTCCAGGGGAGCTGCCATCTAGCGTCTCGGAGGATGCAGTGCCCTGAAAAGGCTGTTCTTCCTCCTTTTTTCTGTTGAGGGACGTCCCGGCCAGACTGAAATGCCGGCCGTCCATCACAGTGCATTTGTGTAGATACTCGTGCCAGGTGCTTTTCACAGCATCTCAGTCAGCTCTATTAGAGTTCTTTTTCACATACCTTCATGTTAGAGCTTAGTCTGCTCTGCACCATCTCCCAGTTCGCGTGTTCCACTTGCTTAGCCTCTTGATGGGCCCAATGGCACAAGTTTCCTTGTTTAGTGCATCTTTCCAGAAATAATCAGCAGGATGCTTGAGGTCAATGCTGGAAAGCCTACCGGAGATGCCCGTCTGTCTCACTAGTACCTTCTTTAATTATTTCTCAGTGTGCCATTTCCACTGAGAATACTCGGAAGCTTCATTTCACCAGCCATCATGCTTATAAACATGAAGGGCAGTACAAATGCTGTGAAGCTAGGGGGCAGTGTGCACACTTGGTTTGCTGAGTAGTCAGTGCATGTGCAGCGTGCTGACTGGAATGTATGCATTCACTCAGAGATGCTGTCACCCCCATGGCACTCCCTTCATCAAAACATAGTGACATTCTTCGAATGATGGGCAAAGATGGCATGAGACTACAGTTCAGCATGAGGGCTGATTCATCGAGGCTGAGTGGGCAGAGATGCTGGACAGAGATGCTCAAAGACAGGAAGCTGCTCATAAGAAGTCCAAACAGTATCCTTTCCCTCATAATCTTTAATGTGAGGAAGGAGAGAGGCTTGATCGAGATGACTCTGTGCCTGGCAAATGCATAATGATGTTACATGGGTGATGATTCATGTGCCAAATTTACAAAGAGCACTGGAGCTGCTTCTGATGTTGAAAATCAGGTCACGGCCACTGCAAGGCTCCTGCGTAGAAAGGAATATTTATAATTTTAGAGTGGAACTGCTTTCTACGCTCTTTATCTGCTCTCTGTTATAAACTGAAAGGAGAGACTGAAATCCTACAAAAGATTCCAAATAAAACTGGGCCAAGGTGGCTGATTTACAATAGTGACTCCTGTGGCCAGTCAGCCTAAAATTAGGAGAGGAAATGCCAGGGAGAGGCAGTGAGGGAATGCCTTCTTTCTGTCTCCTGCTGCCCATGTGAAAGCATTTGATGGTTCAGGTGATGCTGACTGGGGCTGAAAGGCAAAATAAGCAGGCAAGTACACAAAACAGCTAGGAGTGAATGAGCGCGACACGGGACAACAGTCGCATTGTGAACAGCCTGGCGCAAGATACGTCTAAACAGGACGCTCCATTCATATGCACAGTGTCACCATGTTTGCAATACAATACATATTGAACGGGTTATGAATGGTGTTATAATTCAGGACTCACAAATTCCAAAATCAGGCCTAAGCTCAGGTAGGCCTTGCTGGCACGAAGTAAGCCTAGTATCCAAACTCAAGAAGCTGGCTGGTGTCCTGCACACCAAAAAGGGGACCACAGCTTATAAATCTCAAAGTCAAGAAGGGAATTTCATAGCAATTATTATTAAGATTCAAAAATGAGCAAAACACCCAAAGCTGTGTACTAAGGGGTAAGCCAAAAGCAAACAAAACCCAGGAGATAATATTCCAAAACGAGAGCAGAGTGCCAAAAAGCAGAAAATCAAAAACAATCAAATTACAAAATCTCAAGAGAAAAGGATCCAAGGGGTGAAAGCCGAACAATATGAGCAAAAGCTAATGACTCCGCAACAATGCTAATCCCACCCAGGCCTTATATAGACTCAGGGTGGTCCCACAGCTGTAGTCAACATACAGGACATCAGGAAAATCATTAATACAATCGACATGAGACAACAAGCCCAGATGACTAATAAAGGAAGGGATACTAATCAAAGAATTAGAGAATAACACAGAATAGCAAAATATGTTCAATTACATGAAACACAAAATATTTAAGAAAAAGTAAAAACTAGGTACGGACCTCTGGACGAACCATGACAGAAGGGGGCAGGACTTTTTCTGAAATAAAAGTCGGATTGCTGACCTTTTCTCTTCTGTGAGTAATGGATGATTTGGTTGTTGCTTTGGCAGTCTGTCATTTATAGCCCTGACTGTGTTTTGGTGGTGGTTATGGGATGTCAAGGGTTAAATATAAGGTGGGTAAGACAAAAGTGTGTGCCAAGAAGAATGGGCTTAGTGCCCTACTCTTCTTGAAATTAAGCCTGGACGTAAGCCTGTCTTCCTTCCAGGGTCCTATACTGGAGCTTTTGGATGAAGAATGTCATAGTACAGTTCTGGGGCAAGCAGTGAAATGAAGGGAGCAGGGATTCAAAGAGTCAAATAATTATTTACATCTTGGTGGAAATGTGGGAGCAGCAAAATAGTCTATGTGAGTCCTTGAAAGAGTGCTGTCCATCATTCCTCTGGCACGCCGGCAGCCTGGCCACGATGGGGTGGCTCTAGAGATCGGTATTCAGCTCAGGGGCTATGTAAGTGCCCCCCAGGGAGAAGATAAAAGTGCAGCCTGAGACGCATTTTCTTCTTTCCTCCATATACCCAACTGCTTATCGGACAGAAGCCCTTCAGTGATGTCGCATTGTTTTTTTTTATGAAGTGTGTAAGTGTGTGTGTGTCTGTGTGTGTGTGTGGTGATGGGGGTTGATTTGGGTCAGTAGCAGCGACAGCGTGACCAGGCAGACGTGCAAAGGGTAAACCTTATCAGAATTCCTCGCCTTGTCGCTCTGTGAATAAAAGAAGGAGAGAATTGGATGTCAATCTCTAATTAATAAACTCAGCTCTCCATGTCTCCTGTGGTGATGGGGTGGAGGGGGGGTGTGGGGGACTGGTGGTACCTGATCAATACTCATTGTACGCTGCATTGGATGGAAGCCATTCAGATGGATCTGCTAATATCCTTCGTGCCTGGCTGGAAATGACACGGCGGTCAAAACTCATTATTCTCTTCTGCCTCTGCCAAGTCCTGTGTCCTGCTTTATGCCGTATTCTCATGTGGCATTAAACGAACCCTGCAATGGGGCTCTTCATAAAAGGCACTATACTGTATCAAATAAAAGATTGATTTATTATTAATCCCCTCTTCTTAAAACTTACTGGTGGATATACCTGTTGCACTGCTTTGGATCCTTTCTGCTTCTTTTTTTTAATACCTCCGGAGAAAGGGACATGAGCTGGTAGCAGTCTTAAGGCTTCATATAAAGTTGGGGAGTCTGTTAAGACTGTGCTCTCCCTTTGCTTATCTCTCCCCATAGGTTCTTACTTGTCGACACTTTTCTAATTTGTCCCAAGGCTTCCAGTTGTAGGCAAGTAACATTATTACAAAATATAGACGTTTCAATAGCTTTGGACAAATGGTATGTCCCTTCTTGTTTGAGCTCTTGGGACATTAAAGGTTGTTTCTCAACTCACTTCTCCTTGTTTCTTCTGTAGCTTTAACTTGAGCACTTTCTCTTCACCATGTAAATGAAATAAGCATTATCCATCCATCCATCCATTATCCAACCCACTATATCCTAACTACAGGGTCACGGGGGTCTGCTGGAGCCAATCCCAGCCAACACAGGGCGCAAGGCAGGAAACAAACCCTAGGCAGGGTTCCAGCCCACCACAGGGCACGCACACACACCAAGCACACACTAGGGACAATTTAGGATGCCTTTGATCTGTGGGAGGAAACCGGAGTACCCGGAGGAAACCCACGCAGGCACGGGGAGAACATGCAAACTCCATGCAGGGAGGACCCGGGAAGTGAACCTGGGTCTCCTAACTGTGAGGCAATAAGCATTATATATCGATTAATTCAGTTATCCATCCTTCCACGCACATTCCAACTTGCTTAATCCAAGCTTTCTAACAGGTGGATGCTAGCTGAAGCAATCTGTGGATGGTGCTCCAGTTCACTTATTTATTATAAAGTGTTACCCTATTGGAACAGAAGTGGCATTAGAGAGGGGAAAGGCACATCAAGGATTTAAATACTGTAGTCACACTTGTAGTGTGATCAAACAGGAACCACTAGGGGGCGATATGCTGTGTCACTGCAGGCTGTTCTCAGGATGGGAGTCCTTCAAGGGTGACCCAGAAAGAGAGGAGTTGGGTGAAGTCTACATGATTCTCCAGAACACTAGAGGCCCCATAAACAAATACTGAAGCAGAGTTTTGCTTTTGTCTCTAAGGCCGAACTTAAGGGTAGGTAATGGGTACTGGGACTCCTGTATCTGAGGTCAGAACTGGGCGAAAGTTGTATGATTGACCACCAGAGGGTACAGCAGCCTGGTTACTCTAAAGCCTTTCAAGACTCACTTCTGCACTTATGCCACGTCCACATGTTTTTGCTTAGTCGTCGTTTTAGCCTTTCATCCACGTTACCTGAGTGTTTTTAAACTTTGAAAACAGAGACTTTAGAAAATGCCCTCCAGAACCAAATACTTCTGAAAACACTGGCTTGGCACTGGAATGTGGATGGGTGAAGATGTATACTTTTGAAAAAGCAAACTTTAATCATGCTCTGATTTGTCCGTGCTTGTTACATCATCCTTCCCTGATTGGATCTTGCTAATTACAAAGTCTCCTTCCCTGATTGGTCACCATTTATGGAAAGAAACCGTGGAGCAGATGTTAAGAAGTTGCTTGCCATTGCTGTGTTTAATCAGATTCTTCTTTTGCTCTTGTTTGATTTGTTTGCTTGTATTAATATTGTTATTTATGTTAATGATTTGCCTTATTCTGTGTTTTTATTAGTTTTGTGCCTGACTTAATTTCTATGTTTCTGTGCTTCTATGGCGTTCCATGTACAGGGTGAGGCAGAAAGGACGGACGTTTTTTACAAAATCACAAAATTGTTAATTTTTTCTTACAAAGAAAAATATTGAAAGATTTGAGTTCATCTTGAAATAACATTTGACAATTTGTAGGGATGGAAATGCAGGTCTAAATGCAAAATACGCCTTACCGAACGATTACTGAGGCCAAGTTCAGAAGAATGCTTCCGAGCAGATCGACTTGGACTGCGCAGCAGGGCTAGTCATACGTTTTCCACATTTTCAGGGGTACGTGCTGTTTGTGTAGCCCCCGGCGGTCTTTTGTTCATTAGTGTACCTCGTGTACGAAGTGCTTTAACCCAACATAGGATAATGTTACGAGCTGGAACAGCTTTATTTCTGTGGATATTGAAATGGCAACAAAATTCACTCTGAACTGCGGTAACAGATTGGTTGTTCTTGACAAAACAGTCGTATGCAGAAATGTGGTGTTCTATCGTCCACGGCTCCATGGCTTCAACTAAAAAGAAAATAAAAAAATGCTAAGACTTCGCAAACCTAACGCCACCTACCACACATCTGTCACTCCATCTAGTGGTGTGTTCTAGCCATTTCAAAGACGTCCGTCTTTTCTGCCTCACCCTGTATTTTGTGGGTGGTTCCCTTAGAGGTGGGACCACTCGTTCATCACAGCCGGGGGACGGCCTTTAGCCGGAGCTCACAGTTCCTTGTGGTACATTGCATGCGCAGGGTGTTGGTGAGCTCTCACTGCTTATTGCTTTGATTTTTTGTTAATTATTTTATTTTTTTAACTCTATTTCTTGGCCACTCTTTGGGTTCGTGTTTTCGGGATTTGTTCACCAGTGGATTGCTTATTTTGCCCCCCCCGGGTCTTTTGTGCATCTTTGAGCTTTTGTGCTATTGAGCATTTTTTTATTTTATACATCTTTTATTTTATAAAATTCTTTGTTTGCTCTTTTGCTATACAAGCTGAAGGCTGATGGATTCTTTCTCTTGTGGAACTTTTTGCAACAGTTTTTAGGACTTTGTGCGAAGGAACTCTCAATTTTGTGACGTCTATTCCGATTACTTGTATGCATTTAATTTGCGTTTTGTACAATCTAAATAGTGCATACATGTGGAAAAAACAAATAATTTATCGGTTGCTGCAGTTTTGTGATATGGTAAATCCAGTGGCTGATGGCATCACCGTCCCGTCAAGATTTCATGTCCAGTATAGGTGAATGACTATATCATTATACATTTTTGATCATTTTAGTATGACTGGAGATACTTTTGTAAATGATGTGAAAACAGCAGCATGGACAAGCACTGTTTTCATTTAGAAATGTCATTTATACTTGAAAATGTAGCAGTGTGGACTTAGCCATAGAAAATGAGTGCCGGGCTTTGTTTACATGTGACCCTGAGTGTAAAGGTGAGTAGGGTAAACGCCAAGGAAGTGAGGATGAGGCACATGGTGATGAGTGCTAAAGAGTTCAGTTTGGCAGAGTTCGGAGGAACCATCACTTTGGATAGACAGAGCAAACCTTCAAAGTCAACCCCAGTGAGGCAAGCAGGTTTTTGTCTTTGCCTGGCTGGGTTGACATTCATTTTGTTTAGTTCATTTTTGGTCCAGACTTTAAGGAAACAAGAGCCAAACCCTGAAACAGTGAATGCAAAGTGAGAACCAGCAGACTTGATTCCAGTTCATCACAGGACGTGTGCATGACAACACCAGGGCCAATCTGCAAGAAAGCATGTTTCTGGGCTGTAGGAGCAAACTTGTGGAAATGTGAAGAAAACATGTAACCTCCAGAATGAAGACCCCCTCATCAAGGAACCACCGCACTTACTGTTTAGTTTGATTATAAGCATCATTTAAAGACACTTACAATGCCCACCTTTACTGTTATTCCTAATCCTTGCAAAATGGAAACTGCAGGAAGACAAAGATATGAGCCCCCAGTAAAAACCTGCCAGGTACTCGTGTTCTGTTTCCGCAGGACTGGAAGGATGAGCCATGGGGAACCTCGGGGGAATAAGAGCTCGCCTAATGAGCCCCAGACGCTGGGCTTACTCTCGTGATGCGCTTATCTAAATTTGGAGAAAACCCACGCCGATCGGCCTCACCGGCAGCTTGTCGACCTGTTTGCCTTTTGTCCAGAAAGTCAATACATCCTTGTTTCCCACAACACTGTGACAACAGGGCCTAATTTTCAAAAGATACCTCAGCACAGTTCATTAAAAAAGGCAAAAAAAAAAAAAAAAAATCAATGCTGCTTAAGGCTGAGCGCTGGGACTGGACGGGGGCCTCATTACTTCCACGTCCGGGGCCCATTGATTTCATCCCCTTCCTGTCACCTTAAGCATTTGTCTTCATTACTCTAGTAACATGCTGTGCTGGCACAGACGGGGGCAGCTCTGCTGCCAGTGCCTTATTACCCTGGGGACCTGGAAGAAGAAAATCGCAGACAGGCAGCTAGGGCACCCTAATTTCAAATGGTTCACACTCCATTTAATTAGGGTGCTTAGACAATACAGCCACATATCAATTTGTCACAGCGTCAGGAGCTGGCATAGAAGAAACAGAAGAATTCAGAAAATGATATGTGGACAGATGACTTCATGATTGGCCAGTGTCTCCATGGGACTGGCTCACTGCTTAAGGCTTTATTTTCCCATTCTGCTTATCTACTACAAGGTTACTGGATAAATTGAAAGCAGAAACCATCCCTGGCATGGGCATCTCAATCACATTGCCACTCAAATCAGGTCAATTATGAATGGGCAATCAGTCAAGCATACGTGTCAAAGTGGGCAGAAATGGCACAAGTACATAGAGTGAACATGTGAAAGCCCACCTAGAAAACGAGTAGACTAAAAACTGAAGTTAGGTCTTGGAGCTGGGAGCTCATGGAGTGCTAATCTACACCACTTTGGCTGTGCTCTGTTCTAAACCTACTCATGGTCTCCTTCCTGTACAGACATCTTTAATTCTACCTTGAGTTTGTGTCTTCCTCCTTTTGTACTTGCTTGACCTTCTATACCTTTCACACCTTTTGATCACCTTTTGTTTTGATTAATAAAAATAATTCATGCAGTACAGCAGCACAAAGACACAATAGAGATGCTCTGTGGTAGCTTGAGGATCCTGGGTTCAGTTCCTGAACTTCAAGAAAGGGAGTCTTAACAAAAGTGATGGAAAATGAGAGGAAGACAATTTTAAGGTGTATGGAGGAGTTCAGACCCTCCAAGAGAGCAAAATATGAGGCACATTTCAGGGCGTTAAAGCTGAAGAAGCAGGTGGTCTCGTGCTTTTGAAGAACGGAATATTCTTTAATTTGAAACACCAGTATGGAGAGGGAATGGTTTTGGCCATCTTTGTTATTTGTATTTGTTTGAAACTGATCAAACACATGTTCAAGGGGTAATGTGGCAGCTGGGCAAAATCCTTTAAATCATAAACCAAAAATAAAGGTAATAACAAAAATAGCAGCTACAGCCACTCCTCTTTATTGCAATGGGTAGAGGAGCTCTTTCTCTCTCCCAGTTGCTTGAAGGGACAGGGCTACAAAACCTAGGCAGGGGCGTGATCATGGACCCTCCAGTGCTTTCCCTTCAGAGCTGCTAGTGAATAGGGAGAGGTAGTTAGCGACATCGCCCCCTCCTGTCCTAGGGTGGAGTGGCTTACCTTAACAGAGCCCTGAAGATGCCCCCTAACCACACATGTGTGACACTTTCCATTTATAAGGATTATTATGGCTTTGTTCTTCATAGATGGTTCATTTCAGTAGAAGAGCATTTCTGTGTATTTTCTAGATTTTGGGACACAGATAGTTTTGAATTTTGAAAGTTAGTTTATTCATGTTGGGCCTGAGTAGCCTGTAGACTTCCTGTTTAATTGGGAGGTCAGACTGCTTGTGGTGAGGCCTGGCCTGACTAGGAGAGCCTTTAGGTGGCTTCACACCCTCTTTGCTGTAGTAATGCCTGCATATGCAGTCAAGCCTTGAGTTCAGATTTTCTCCCAGAAACCCTGAATTGGAGTAAGTGTGGTTGAGAATGTTATATATATTCAATTTTCTCTCTTTCCTTGTGCTAATTTTCTGTCCCCTCTAACCCATGTGGATAACATAGCAGGTCATGTGATTAAATGTTCTATTTTTAGATAGATAGACAGATAGATAATTTAGCATTGTTGGCAGGATTACTTACATTAGATAGATAGATAATTTAGCGTAGTTGGCAGGACTACTTAGCTAGATAGATAGATAGATAGATAGATAGATAGATAGATAGATAGATAGATAGATAGATAGATAGATAGATAGATAGATAGATAGATAATTTATCGCAGTTGGCAAGATTACTTAGATAGACAGATAGACAGATCTTTATTTAGCTTTTACAGAAGCTCAAGAATTATAACAATCAACAACAACCACCACCCTGAAACACACACGAGTTACAAAAAGAAGAACATCTGGCGATCCTCAATAGAGTTCTGGTTCTTGCCTTGTGCTCCAGTGATCCTGAACTGAATAAGCAGATTATAAATGTGGGTGGATGGATGATGACTGAGTGGAGATCATAGAGTTTTCCGGAAACATTTGCGCACTGGTGGCTCATTTGAACCTTGTGTCAGTCACAGCGTAAATTAGGGAAGAAGGCTCTGATATGTAGAGTTTCACTGGGGATCAGCAGCCCTTTTCTGCCACAGCCAGCGTCCTGCCAATACAGCTCCATTCAGGTCTACTTGGTAAAGCAGATCAGGAGCCAGGCTTGGAGGAGAAGAACGGAGTGACATGGAGAGGCAAGCAGATATCGGCGCCTGATATTTGATTTACTTCCCGGTGCCCAGCATTTAAACTGACAGCTCCATGAAAAGATGGAAGCAGAAGAAATGCGTTAGTGTGCAATTTGCAACAGTTTGGGTCCCAAGAGAAACTGTGACTCATTTACCCACTGGCTGCACTAAAATATTCAAACCAATAATGTCAAAGAAACGCCTCTGGAAAAATAAAAAAAAAAAAAAGCACAAGGAGCCATGGACTCCGGAGATGAGAGTCAGAGCAGAGCTCAGGAAGGAAGACTTTAATCAGTTAAATTTCATTACTTTTGTTAGATGGGAAAGGTCAGTTTACATCAGTATGGCCAATTTGTGAACAGAGACACGGGTCTGGCTGGACTTTGGCACACAACGGCAACTCAGGGGAGATGCTTGCTGATCTTGCCAGAACTTGGTTTAATACGTTACTCAGATATTGTACTTTCAGGGGCTTGTAGGGTGCCACTTAGATGATGAGTCTGTTAGGTGACAACTTACATGTCATCATGTGGATTCTGTCACTGCTTTAGCAAAGTAAATAGAGGCTTAATCATCAGGCAGGAGATCAGTTAGTCAAGCAATCAATCAATGTGCTTTACAGAGCAAACAAATTATTATAATGTAATATTATAAAAATAATGATGCTAGTAGTAAACTGTGATTCAATTTATCATTGAAAGTAGAGACAATAATGATTGATTTGAAAGAGCAGCATGGTCAAACTACAGTCCAGGGTTGAAATTCATGCCAAGTCACTGGATGTAGGTCTGTGTAGGTTTCTCCAGGCCCACTGATTTACCCCCAGCATCCCAATGATATGTGAGTGTTGAATTAATTGGTTGCCTGTAAGTAGGTCTGTTATATAAGGGAATGGTGTCCTGTCCAGGGTTAGTTCATGACTTGAGCCCAGAAGAGGTTCTGGCCACCATGACCTTGAGCTGGATAGGCATGTTATAAAAAGGATGGTGTAGAAAGTGAGGAAGAGTGGAGTTTGTGGAGCAAGCTAGCAATGAGGAATAGAAGGAGAACAGAAATGAAAGAAAGAAGTTAGAGCAGGGCCGGATTAAGGTGGGTGCTATTGATGCTGCAGCATTAGGCCCATTCCTGAAATAGGCCCAGGTGAAAACAGATGAGAATTTTCCAGAAGCTGAACAGTTTTTCTTTGCTATATTAACCTCAAAATAATTCTTAGAATGAAATTTGGAGTCCGACTTTCGGACGCCTAGACACAGCGTTACTTATTATACAGTTACTATTGTTCTTTGCGTTGTGACGCAGCTATAATGTCGTTGTGTTTATTGTTAACTGAAGATTTCAAGTTAATTCTATCAATTTTACGTTAAACAGTTTACGTAGTAATTAAGCTGCGTTTTTTGCAATATCTTGGGGATTCTTGCCACTTTATTATTGTCCGGTAAGGGCCACGTAGTCAATTTTTCACCTTGAAAGTTATTTGTACAGTAAAAATCGATGGTTATTTAAATGGTTATCTGTAAAGGTAAAACTAAAAGCCGGCCCGCGGGCCTGGCATGGATGTTTAGAGTTTTTAAAATCCTCGACAGGATTCTGATCTATTATGAAATTTTAATCGTGGACAAAGTTTTACCCTCAAGAGCCTGAACTGAGTCACTTTGACCCAGTGTCTCTGCAAATTCATTTTGTCTTATTCTGTTTCGTAAGAGAATTGCGAAATTTTGTGAATTTCATTGTTAAGTTTTCTGCATTAAGTGCACTTTTCAGACAATTGCTATTGAATGTTGATGTTACATAGTTTGACGTTAATCTCGAGTTGTTACGATACTGCGTCGTTATTATTATTCATGTTCAATAAAGGCTGGCTGGTTGCGTCGCAATCAATTAAGGCTCCTTGGTCGGTCTGAGTGCGCATGTACGGTGAGTGTCGAATGCACATGCACCAATGCCGAGAAAAAATAGGCCTTTTTTGCGCTGCAGCATCAGGCCTAATTTCTCCTTAATCCGGCCCTGGCTACAAACAGTATTAGTACAAAATTAGTACATGATCACTAGATTAGGATATTTGTATTTATACTGACCTCTACAGCTCAAACAATACAGTACCACTATGATATTTTACATATACTTATTGTCTATTGTTTAGGCCTTTTTTGCGCTGCAGCATCAGGCCCAATCTCATCTTAATCTGGCCCTGAGTAAAAGAGACAGGTTTCATCTTGCACAGCAACAGAAAAGTGATATAGAATGGAGCTTATGTAGATCTTTGTCAAACGAAGCTCCTAAAAACCTATCAAAAGGAGAAGAGGAGGAAAATTAAAAGGTGAAATCCTAAAGTCGCCTTCATCCCCTGTGGCAGAATGCACACTAATGACACTTGTGACCTTACTTTTATTCTATGTTAATTAGTGTTGCCTAATTGTAATTCTTATTTATTTTGTCTTTCTTCTCTTTCTTCATCATGTAAAGCACTTTGAGCTTGTGTAATGTGTAAAGCACATTGTATGAATATGTTATATATATATATATATATATATAAATTATAAATGTTGTTGTTGTGATAATACAAACAGTATATCAGAGGGGGGCTGGAGTTCACCGTTATCTAGGACCAGCCCAGTGAGCACCTGTAATCAAATTATAATATAAAGATGAATGTGTGCTCATCCACTTTCAATTTATTTCTGACAAATCTTGCACAGATTTTCCTGTTGCGTGGTGGAAGACCATATCCTACGTATTTGCTTCAGAATTTTAACTTAGTGACCACACCTGCACTTCATTAGGAAAATGCGACCCTAATAGACACTGTTGGGATTTTGACACAGGTATGTAAAGTTGCTCCCCATGGTGGGTTTAGTCAATGAAATTCTGGTTTGGGGTCCTCCTGGGAAATTTATTTTGTGACCGCACCTGCACTTTATTCCACCCGGGAGTGCACTGGGTATCCCTGCTGGTAAGGATTAATTAAAAAAATTATAAAGAATTGCAATAATCTTGAAGTCACCTTCACAGAAAGAAACGTATGATGATTAAAATTACGATAATGATTATGATGATGTTCAAGACATAGCAGAGTGGAACTTGAAAACATTGAGGTCTAGATGGACGCCAGCAAAGGCTTATATTAAAAAAGAACAGAAGAAGAACAAGAATATAGAAAAGAAATGAGAAGTGACCACAAAATGTACTTCATCCTGCTGGGCAGCCTTAAAACTAATGATGAGGATAATGATAATGATGATGATATAGTACAGTGGAACTTCAGATCACTGGCATTTAGAAGTGGACAAGTGAGGACTTACAATAAAGTGAAGATGCAGAAGTACGACAGGAAGATGAGGAAAGACCTGGAAGGAGCCTTTAGCTGATGTCCTGAAGTCTTCAGGGCTGAAGAGTAGATCAGTGCCTGGATAAAACTCTGGAAAATCTGTCTGGCATGCAAATCACTGAAAAATCCAGCTGCCCATCAGATAAAAACAATGGTGATGATGAGGAGGAGAAGAATCATTGGTGGGGAATCTGGGAATGCCTTCATCCAGCTGTCTGTTTACAGAATTAATGGACGATGGAAGCGTTGAAGATGATGATGGAATATTGTGTGTCTCCTAAATTGACGATAATTGTGATGACATACAGTATGTGTTTTAAATAAGAGTAAAGTGCAGGAAGCTGGGGACGCTCTTCGTCTCTTGTGTTGCTTCACTAAGTCATGTGTGCCATCAGTTTAGAATTCTACGCTTTTCAGAAAATGTAACTTCACACGAGTGCAGATGTGTAATTTGTACATTTAATCTCTTAGCAAAGTGAATAGAGAGAGCCTATAAATGTCCTGCCTAGTATAAAGAATAACCGCATTCAGTGTTCGTAACACACTCATCGCCTCCTGTTACATTTTTCTGCCTTTTTCATGACGGCTAAATTCTGTCTGTCATTTCATTTGAAGGTTACCCAGCCTTTCAGTGTACTATTTAAAAAAAAATGGCAGTGCACATCATGTGGCAGTGTCTAAACTCTGTATGTTTTATATAACGACAAAGCTAATAAATATGTTTTCTCAATAAGACAGATAATGGTTGTAGTATCTTATAATTCTAAGGTAATGCGGTGTGCGCTGGACTATGAAGGGGCATTCAGAGAACAATTCAGTGTTGTATTGTGCAATCAGTTACGTGCTGAAAAGCTGAGACCCCTCATATTCCGAGACACACAATATGTTCTGAAAGGAGAGAACTGAGGCACATCCACTACGCCTTCACTGAAGCACAAAGATTGTGAATGGAGACACCGCCTCTGTTCTAGAGAAACTCATGGATTACACACTGAGATGGCTATATTACACTATCATATAACACAAAAGGCACACACTGAGATGCACTCATTTTGCAGTCATGCTTGATAGTCTATGAAGCCATTAAATAATTTTAGATTAATCACTTTTCAAAGCATAAAAATGCAAAACTGATCTATAATATTCACCAGTTTGAACGTTTTGAATGAAAATATACATGCAGCAAAATTATACACAAAGTATACAGAAATGGTGCAGATGTCAAAATAAGGAGCCCTTAGTTCTATGGCTTACAAATGGTCAACACAGGATCTGTTGGGTCGATAATCAAGTTTGGCCAATTAAGTGAACTAGAAAAAGAACCTGAACATTTGAAATTATTTGTTAGGCAGGAGCCGCCATACTCTATTGCATGAAAGCAGGTCAACTACTCTTCCTGCCAAGCTAGCTGATTGCCTAAGCATCAGCACAACTGAGGAAACAAGCTGAGGTTGGCCATCAATTGAGACAGCACTATAAATCCATTTCAAAAAGTTCTGAGCTTCATAAATTCTTTGTTAAGCCAATAGTATACAAGTGGAGACATCTCAGCCAAGAATTAGTAATCGCTCCATAAACTTCACCCAGGGCCAAAGGAGAACCAGTTAGAGGCCTACATACCTTCCCCAGCTGTCTCTGGAATAATGGTGCATATATCTCTCTATATATAAAATCCAACATCTGTCTGTCTGTCTGGCTGCTTTTCACGAAAGAACTACTTAACGGACTTAGATTGTTTTTTTTTCTGTAATTTGCTTGAATATTCCGGTTGATTTTGTGACTCCTCTCATTGCGCTAAGTATCATAATTTTCTTGCGGTACCGATTTATTTATGCGAATCCGAGAGAGATGCAGTGGGGCCGTCCTCACTCACGCCTCTCCTTCATTATTTATATATATATATTAATGTGTTCATTTGTTCATTATTTATATCTCTTGTAAGAAAGGCGCTATATAGTGCCTGACCCAACACAGATTCACAGTGAGGCATGTATAAAAATTAAACAAATATTTATTTTTCTTCAGCTGGAGGGCACATCTTCCTTGTAATCCCTCCAACCACAACACAGTCCCAAAAGCACAAGCAAAGACACACAACACACTTCTCTCTTCTACCACCACTCCTCCTCAAGCTTTGTCCTCCTTCCACCTGACTCTGGCCACTGAGTGGTGGTCGCTGGCTCCCTTTATTGGGTACCCGGAAGTGCTCCATGTGCTTGATTGCTGAGATCTGGCTGCACTTCTGGGTGTGGTGAAACCAATGCCTTAAAAGGGGCCAGCAGCTCCTGCTGCAGCATCCCCTGGCGGCGCCTGCGGAATCCAACAGGGCTGCACAGAGCTCCAACCCCCATGATGCCTTGGGGGAGTCCGAGGCACCACTGCAAACCAGGGAGGCTGCCATCTAGCATCCAGGGGGAGATAGTGGGTTTCCCACCCTTGCCCCCCTTGTACATATGGTGCAGGGGTGTCTCGGCCAGGCATGGTGCCCGGCCATCCATCACAC
>JANRMT010062839.1:7586270-7710030 GCA_026402145.1 Polypterus bichir lapradei | reverse complement strand
TATCTTTCTGTCCTCTGTGTCTTGTTCTTTTACACCCATCACCTGCATGTCCTGTCTCATCACCTCCTAGAGATTGTGAAAGAGTTATCTTTGACGTTTTTGAGATAGAGATCAGAGCTACTTGTGTTTTAGACGGTACCAGCTCATTGGCAGAGATATCATGGCCATGTGCTCTTCTCCCCACGCGAACACGATCAGATATAGTGGCAATGTTTGATGCTGGAGTGTACCTACCTTCTGCTTGGCCAGAGCTACCTTACCAACTTTTTATATTTTGGCAAAGAGATCACAGCTACATTCTTGCCCCTGATAGCAAAAC
Source organism: Polypterus bichir lapradei (assembly GCA_026402145.1). Classification (NCBI taxonomy): domain Eukaryota; kingdom Metazoa; phylum Chordata; class Cladistia; order Polypteriformes; family Polypteridae; genus Polypterus; species Polypterus bichir. The sequence goes on along the minus strand of JANRMT010062839.1, from coordinate 7,709,711 downwards.
CAAAAATATTGTATATCAGGAGGTGCTCGGATACGAAAGCTATCAATATAAATTCTTCTCAATAAAAATGATTACATTTAAAAAAAAAATGTTTTATTGATTTATAATGTTTGTCCTATTTCACTACAAGCGGGCAGAGCCGCGAGGGAACAGCTATTCATCAGTAAGAAGAACCCTGAACAGATATGCTATCTATGGAGGGTACACCACAAAGTAGCATCTTCTCTCAAAAAACAACAAAGGTGCTCATCAGAATTTTGTCAGAGACCCTCTGGAGAATCCTGAAGAGATCTGGATATCTGTTCTCTGGACAATGGAGTCCAAAATGGTTTAGTGAAAAAGCCAGTACAACCCACCAGCGACAAACCCATCTCTGTTGTCACGCATGATGGTAGGGGTGCACTTACATGAAGCTGTTATTCTAACTCTAGCTTTGGGAAACTTGACATCATTGAAGAAATCAAGAATTGTGAGTTTGAAAACTCCGGCTGGATACAAACTACACGAGAAATATCCTAAACATTCAAGTAAGCTCAAGTTAGCCAGAAGATGCACCGGTCCTGAAACGGCCAAGCCAAGGCCCTGACCTGAATCCTATTGAAAAGCTGTCCATGAAATATGACTTTCAAACCTCACAGACCTGGTGGACTTTTGTAAACTGGAGGAGGAATGAAAGATCCTTCCAGCAAAGATGTCAGAGAATAATAATTGGGTATAGATGGTGACACAGTGAAGTTAGTTAGGATATGCATTTTATATCTTCAAATCTCTGTATCAACTGCAATGAAAAGACAAGAGAGAGGTTTGAGGAATCCACCCCATATAATGACAGGCAACAGCAAAACATTTATGATGAGTAGTAAAAAAAGACTGAGTCCCAAATAGACTAACCGAGGAAGGAAGCTGCAGCCTTTTATAGTTGTTGTAGAGGAAGAGGTGGGTCCGTGTGGGGAATGGCGGAAGTGAGGTCAGTAGGAGTGCGGAAGTTGGTGCTGGTGTACATGTATTTCCCTTCTGTGGAACGGTAGAAGAAGAAGAAGAGAGGTTAGTGCACTTTATCAACCATTCGAGCTGACATCTTACCCTCAGTGCATGTGTGTGACAAAACTAACATAATGCTTACCTGGAAGAGTTCCCTAACTTTCAGGCACGACTTCTAGAAGTGTGAGCAGACTGCCTTTTGTATGTTAATGGCATTTCTCCACTTTTAGCCCAGATATGTACCGTGAAGGACTTGAGAAAGGATTTGAGAGGGTGCAAAATTATCTCCAAGAGACATCACTTGGTACATATACCGCACGTCCCGAGCAGATTGTCAGTGAATGTGAGATTGCTAGGACCCACCTAGAGGTGAATATACCACTTTTGGATATTAGTGTAAGGAGTTTAAATGTACCTTTTAGTCCTCTGCATTTACTGAAAATGTAATTTTTGGATCGGTGGCTAGGATTCTAAAATGGAGATCTGGGATCAGCAAGCACTTGATACTGAAGATTGTATCTTGAGTCATATTCACTGTACTATGTTGAAGCTGGCAGGATTTATATGATGTCCTTATCCAAGGCTTGCAGGCAGAGAAGGAGGCACGCGTGAGTGCAGCAGAGTGTACTGAAAGTCATTCAGCCATAGGGACACAGCAGTATGGTGGAACCAGAGCACCAGCATCAGACTCGAGCATTCAACCATTCAGCTTTCATTAGTTTTTTTTTTTCTTTAACAGAGTGATGGATTTCTTTTTCTTCACAGAAAGGGGTTGAAGAGACTTTTGTGGATCTTTTTAAGCCGTTTGCAGAAACTCATCGTTCTCATCCGACCCAGCATGAAGCAAGCCCATTAAGTGGAACCGATTGTACACCCGCCCTGGTCTCTTTAAGCTGTTTGTAATCTCATTGCCTGTGATAGGCACCCCTCCTTCCCCGGACACCCCTGTGAGCCCATGCAATGCTTGGCAGAATCATCATTCGACTCACCACCCTCTCAATACAAACTGAATTCAAGCGTGAGCTTCCATAGCTGCACTGTATTGGACTTTTTAACCTCAAGTTAAATGCTGAAGGTTATTTCTTTTTCTGGCAAAGGTACGTCACTAAAAATAAAATTTGTAAAAAAATCATTTGACATAACTAGGAAAACTGCACCAAGGCAGATTGGGCCCGTGATCCTTCAAACAATGAATATTAAAAAGCAGAGTGGCCCGCATAGTGGTGTGCTGGGTCATATGTGCAGATTCAAGTGTGGATGGAACTGCTTGGTTCTCCCTGTGCCAATGAGGACCTTCTAAGTAGTTTTCTGGCATCCCAGAATGGCCCTGGCATAAAGCTCAAATGTGCTGAAAAAGTGAGACACTAAAATTATGTCTTCTCTATTAGACAAAAATGTCATAATTGTACCTGCATGGCAACAAAATCCCTAAAATGCATATGAGACTTTATTTAAATAAAGGATAATAACAGCAGGAGGGCCTCGAGAGTATGGGGCAGCTGTGGTATGAGCTATTATGGCTCTCTTATTTGAGCTGCGCATGGAAAGTTAAATAGGTATTGACCTCTTGGGCACGGCCATCAGCAGTGTGTCTGTTTGCGGAGAGAGTGTCGATCTTGTTGAGAGGTTTACTTACCTCGGCAGTGACATTCATGTCTCTGGTGACTCTTCCTATGACGTCAGTAGAAGGACTGGGAGAGCATGGGGGGTCATGAGGTCGCTGGAAAGAGGTTTGTGGCGCTCCCAATATCTATGCAAAAGGACGAAGGTCCAAGTCTTTAGAGTCCTGGTGCTTCCTGTCTTGCTATATTATTGCGAGACATGGACGCTATCCAGTTACCTGAGATGAAGACTGGACTCCTTCAGTACTGTGTCTCTCCGGAAAATCCTTGGGTACCGTTGGTTTGATTTTGTGTCGAATGAGCGGTTGCTCACGGAGTCCCGAATGAGGCACACTACCTGCATTGTGAGGGAGCGTCAGCTACGGCACTACAGCCATGTGGCACTTTTCCCCGAGGGTGATCCGGTTTGTAAGATCCTCATTGTTGGGCACCCGAGTGGCTGGACCAGGCCAAGGGGTCGCCCACTTAACACCTGGCTGCGGCAGATAGAGGGTCATTTCCATAGGGTCGGACTGGACCGCGTGTCTGCCTGGGGGGTTGCCAACCAGGATCCCGCGTTGTTTCGTCGTGTAGTGGATGCGGCAATGCACTGTACCAGTGCATGCTCCCCAACTTGACTTGACCGGAGAAGACCCAGTGTGGCCGTATGTGAGTGTGTGTGTGTCCTGTAATGGACTGTGGCTTCCTGCCCTGTGCTCAGTCCTGCCATCTCTGGATTTCATCCATCCTGTAAAACTAAAAGCAGGCAACTGGGGTAGACAGATGATAACATGAGATTACAGATTTTTTCTTTCTTTCTTATCTGAAGCTATGCTATTAACAGTAATTTTTCTGCATTAAGGAGATATCTAAAAGAAGTAATTTGATTTCCTCAGTAATTTAACTTTGTTATTAAAATGGCAACTTTCAACTTTCCCTTCTTTTTTCCAGTTTTCCATTACATTATTATCTACTGTAGAGAAAGTTTGCTTTTTGTAGACTGTGAAATTGGCTTTGTTGTCAGGTGCTGTAAGGCTCTTTCTGTCGTAAGGACTAGACCAATTGGCCCAGCAGTGTTCTCAGTTAACACTTTTGTATGTGTGTGCATGTGCAACCAGAACGTTCCAGTTTGGTGATGGGGTTTGAAGGCAGGAGCCACTTAGTCTTAGCATTAAAGCAGCACCAACAAAGAGATACACAATGCCAATGATCACTTACTCTCTTAAAGGAAGCAGCAGTCATTTGAAAAATAAGTAGATCAGTATCAGGAATGCATGCATCGAGCAAAGCAGAAAAGGGCTGAGGAGGGCTGACTGATACTAATAAATCTGAAAAGGCAAAAAGGAAACGTATGTGAGGTCCTGCTGGAACAAAAGCCAGCAGTGTGATGCTCCTGTTTCAAAGAAGAGTGGGTGCCCAGTGTAGAAAGAACAAGTATTTATATGGAAAAATGGTTTTTTTCAATTGTTTGCCAGACTCTCCTTGTCCAGCAAACACCTGGCTGCACAATGGTGTGCACTGCTACTGGACAGCCCTAGAGTCTCGTGTTCAAATGGTGCGTTAATTCTGCATGTTTTATCCATGGTTTTATAGCTTGTCCTTTTTCACTTCAAAGACATACGATTCTAAACTTCATTTGTTTCTGCTTCAATTTTGTCAGTTCAGAGCCTGCAGATTTTCCCTGATCAGTGCATGGTTTCAGTTCTCTCATTTAATTTAATGTTTAAATCGATATTGCTGATCTGTATTACATCTATGTTACCAAGTAGTGTGGTGGAGAGAAGGACTTTAGGGACCTTCAGATCTCAAGTCAATGGATGAGCTTGTTGGCCTGAGTAGCCTGTTGCCGTCATGGATTTTCCAGCGATCTAATGCTCTGTCTTGTCAGCTGCCGATGATGACAGAGGATATCACGATGATCTGATGTGAGTCAAGTCAAACTGGGCAACAGCATCCCATTGTTTGATTAGTGATTTGTGATGTGAATGGATCAATAGCTTGGAAGTTTTGCTATTATTTAGAAACAAGAGGAACAGATACTATTAGTTAGGTAAGTGTATATTGTGACTGACCGCACTGCATCTTCCTTCTCTGGGGCTGGTACAACTGGGAACTCTAAACGTGACAGATGGTACCAGAAGTCATGCAGTAGAGAATTGGCCAAAGAGAACTTTATTCTGGCATTTGTGCATTATTCAGTATTGTAGTTTTAATGCAAACACACAGGAAACTCGACAACTTCCTAATTTTCTGTCTTGCTGCAGCGATCACCCTTCAGATTAGAAAGAAACTGAAAACCGCCTTCCTCAGGAGGCTTCAGCTGAAGAGAGACAGGACCAGTGGCTGGAGTGGAGCAGGAGATGGTCTGGACAGGACAGAGAGAGAGAGAACAGAACAGCAAGTAAGTGAGCCGGCTTTCAAGACTCCAAACATGTGCCACCATCTGTGAATCTTTGTTATCTGAGAGTGTGCTTCTTTCAAATTTGATTACTGTTTGAAAGTGTGTTTTCTCGGTGGCTGAACCAGCACCAGAGAAGGAAGGCACAGCATGATTGGTCACAGTATTAACATTAAAGAAGTCTGCACACAGGACAATTCTGGCATGGCCACTCTTGTATATTCCTCCATCCATTATCCAACCCGCTATATCCTAACCACAGGGTCACGGGGGTCTGCTGGAGCCAAACCCAGTCAACACAGGGTGCAAGGCAGGAAACAAACCCCGCGCAGGGTGCCAGCCCACTGCAGCCCTCTTGTATTTTTATATGCAAAATGCCACTAGCTATTAGAATGTAAAAAAAGACTGAGACTATATTTCCTGTGATAGACAACTCCTGCACGCACACAGTCAATAGCAAGATGGACTTTTTGGGGTCAGGCAGTCAGCTCCTTGACTCTGATACTCCAGCTGCCGTCCCACCATCATCACTTTCTTCATTTCCTCCCATCTTCTCCACACTCCCCATGTCTCCCTTTAATATGTTTAGTCTGTTCCCATAAGCTGAAATACGCTCCGATTCTCAGTCTTGATCACCATGGCTGATCCCTAAGGATTTCCACTGCGCCCGAAGTCTTCCTCAGGGAGGCTCCACAGAAGGGGATTCATTATTGATATATTCTAAAACGACTTGGGAATTGTATGCATTGCAGCATTGAATTTTTAACTTGTGTGCGCATGTTTTTGAAGAGAAAAATGGCCGGGTGGGGGACTTAATCAGGTTTTAAAAGTTTGCAAATGAATGTCCTTTGTTGCTGAACGCCTAATTTGACAAAGTCGCTCTATTCTTACCCTTTTTCCAATATATACAGTCAAAACCTCTGACTTCCATCTCATTTGCATTTAAAGTATTTTCTAGGGTCGATTTTGATTTTTCTTTCAATTTCCGCCTCAGAAAAAAGTGAACGTGCCACTCAATCCACGCCACATTTATTAACTGTGACAGCAAAATGAAAATGAGACTCTGAAACACATAATTAGGGATTTTTCTCTTTAAATTTACATTCAAAATAAATATACTTAATAAGAATAGATTATTAGACAGTAATTACTGAAATGCAGCTAAAGCCCAAAAAAATACAGTGTGTTCAAAGAGATAAAAACACACACAAAAGGTCTCATAACTGAGAATGGGCAACATTCAATGGCTCCAAATCTAATTAATCAATTATTGGGCGCAGCACAACTCCAAGCTAATCACTTCAGGTGCCATTTGACCTGTTGTTACTGTTGTTTCTTTCCTTCCTTTTGGCACAATGCACTCACAGAGATGCTATAATATATATTTTTTGGCACAAACAGTAGTTGTCTTTTTGCTGTGTGTTCATGTCAGATATCACATCTTAGTGTCGGATTCTGTAAGACCCAGGAGTTCTTGTAGCCTGATCTCACTGACTTGGTGTGGAAACTGCAGGAGATATCTAAGACATGACCTTTGCCCCTTGGCACCTGGTCCTATAAGATCTAAAATTGTTATTGTGGGGATCGGATTCTGTGCTAAACCTTTTTCAAGATTTAGTAAACTTATATTAGCAGTTGTTGCACATTCAGGAATGAGCATTTGTGAAGCCTGACCCTGTTCATCTGGGGTGTGTTGTGCTCCTACTCTGTTCAATGCTTGTATAGACTGCATGTTGGGTAGGGTCGTGGGGTCTAGTGGCTGTGGGACATCTGTTGGTGAAGAAAGATTCACTGATCTTGACATGGCTGACGATGCTGTGATCTTCTTGGAGTCAATGGTGGCTCTGATTGGCGTTCTTGATAGACTGAGCGAGGAGTCTGAGTGTCTGGGCTTGCAAGTATCATTGATGAAAACCAAGATCCAGAGCTTTAATGACCTCTTGAGCACAGTAATCAGCAGTGTGTCTGACTGTGGAGAGAGTGTTGACCTTATTGAGAGGTTTACTTACCTCGGCAGTGACATTCATGTCTCTTGTGAGTCTTCCTATGAAGTCAGTAGAAGGATTGGGAGAGCATGGGGGGTCATGAGGTCACTGGAAAGCAGTGTGTGGCGCTCCTGATATCTGTGCAAAAGGAGAAAGGTCCAAGTCTTTAGAGTCCTGGTGCTTCCTGTCTTTCTGTATGAGTGCGAGATATGGACACTATCCAGTGACCTGAGATGAAGACTGGACTCCTTCGATACTGTGTCTCTATGGAGAATCCTTGGGTACCACTGGTTTGACTTCGTGTCGAGTGAGCAGTTGCTCATGGAGTCCCGAATGAGGTGCATTACCTGCATTGTGAGGGAGCGTCAGTTACGGCACTATAGCCATGTGGCACAGTTCCCCGAGGGTGATCGGGCACACAGGATCCTCATTGTTGGGGACCCGAGTGGCTGGACCAGGCCAAGGTGACGCCCACATAAAACCTGGTTGCAGCAGATAGATGGTCATTTCCAGAGAGTGGGACTGGACTGGGTGTCTTCATGGGGGGCTTCCAACCAAGATCCCGAGCTGTTTCGTCGTGTAGTAAGTGCAGCAATGTGTTGTACCACTGCATGCTCCCCAACCTGACCTGACCTGACCTGACTCTAAGGCTCCCACAGTTGTTCCGTTAGAAGACTCCACCTTTCAGTTTGTTTGTTTTGTGTTTCACTACAGAGGAACACATCCTAGTGTGCTTAAAGAGGTTAGTGAATGCAATGCTAAATCCTTGACACATATTTTTTGAAAATCACTGCACACTGGGGAATGTATAAAAGGATAATTGGACTGATCTAACCATCATTAGGCCATTAAGGTTGACATGCAACACAGGTTTAATCAGAACAATTAAAGTAAGCAAATGTAAAGCATTACATGAAAGAAGACCAATATGTTAGATTTGAATGCACAATGGGAGGCTTGAAACTTGAAAGCATATCTTCAGAGAAGGACCTAAAAATCATAGTGGCCTCATAATTGTCCAGGTGTTGACGTTGTACAGTGGGCTAAGAGAATGTTAGGCTATACAGTATATCACCATGTGTGCAGTACAAGTCAAGGGAGGTTAAGCTGAAGTTGTTTAACACGCTGGCGAGGTCTCATCTTGAGTGCTGTGTACAATTTTGGGCTCCATATTACAAAAAGACACAGAAATGTGAACCAAAAACCAAAGGAGATTGACTAGGCTGATTCTTGGACTATGAAGTATGACCTACGAGGAAAGACTGAAGGAACTAAACGTATTCTATCTATGCAAATGGAGATGAAGTGGTGACAGTATCAAAGTGTTCATAATGACAAAGGGAATTAGTAGATGGGATCCGACCTGATGAATGACACTTTTCCCATAAATGTTAGAAATTTTTCTTCACAGAGAAGATTGTAGACTCACTAAATATGTCACCAATGAGTTTGGTACTTTAAGGGCCATCAAAACTGAAGATGGTGTCATTAGGGAGAGGTTAGGTGAATAAGAGTGTCAAGCTTTGTTGGACTGAATGCCCTGTTCTCATCAAAATTATTCCAATGTTCTGATAGTAATAAAATATTTATAATGCATATAATTTACCTTCTTAGAGTCAAACCCTCATACTCTTCGGGAGTAAGCTACTTTAATATTTTGAAGCCTGATCTGGAAACATCTCAGATTTGTTCTGTTTTATGACTATAGCTTTATTTTTTTGTGTTCTAAAAGCTTACATTGCCAGGCACAGCCCGAAGAGGCAACGTGGGTCCTCCTTCCCATGGGCTCACCACCTATGGGAGGGGCCAAGGAGGTCGGGTGCAGTGTGAGTTGGGTGGTGGCCGAAGGCGGGGACCTTGGCGGTCTGATCCTCAGCTACAGAAGCTGGCTCTTGGGACTGGAATGTCACCTCCCTGAAGGGGAAGGAGCCTGAGCTAGTGCGAGAGGTTGAGAGGTTCCGGCTAGATATAGTTGGGCTCACCTCAACGCACAGCTCGGACTCTGGAACCAATCTCCTTGAAAGGGGCTGAACTCTCTACCACTTTGGAGTTGCCTCCGGTGAGAGGTGCCGAGTGGGTGTGGGCATACTTATTGCTCCCCGACTTGGAACCTGTTCATTGGGGTTTACCCTGGTGGATGAGAGGGTACCCTCCCTCCGCCTTTAGGTGGGGGGACGGATCCTAACTGTTGTTTGCGCATATGCGCCGAACAGCAGTTTGGAGTACCTGCCCTTTTTGGAGTCCCTGGAGGGGTGCTAGAGGGCATACCTTCTGGAAACTCCCTCGTTCTACTGGGAGAATTCAATGCTCACGTGGACTTCGATGGTGGGGGAGGATGCCGGTCAGGCCTGGTTGGCCCAAACGTGTTGTGAGGGTCTGCTGGGAACGTCTGGCAGAGTCCCCTGTCAGAAGTAGCTTCAACTCCCACCTCCGGCAGAACTTCGACTACATCCCGAGGGAGGTGGGGGACATTGAATCTGAATGAGCCATGTTCCGCGCCTCTATTGTTGAGGCGGCTGACCAGAGCTGTGGCCGTAAGGTGGCCAGTGCCTGTCGTGGCGGCAATCCCCGAACCCATTGGTGGACACTGGCGGTGAGGGATGCTGTCAAGCTGAAGAAGGAGTCCTACCAGACTCTTTTCTCCTGTGGGACTCTGGAGGCAGCTAATAGGTACTGACAGGCCAAGCGGAATGCGGCTTCGGTGGTTGCTGAGGCAAAAACTCTGGCGTGGGAGGAGTTTGGGGAGGCAATGGAGAACAACTTTCGGACGGCTTTGATGAGATTCTGGTCCACCATCCGGCGTCTCAGGAGGGGAAGCAGTGTGCTGCTGACCTCGACTTGGGAAGTTGTGGGATGTTGGGGGGAGTACTTCGAAGACCTCCTCAGTCCCACTAACATGCCTTCCAATGAGGGAGCAGAGCCTGGGGACTCAGAGGTAGGCTCCCCCATGTCTGGAACTGAGGTCACCTAGGTGTTCAAAAAACTCCTTGGTGGCAGGGCCCCGGGGGTGGATGAGATACGCCCAGAGTTCCTCAAGACTCTGGATGTTGTAGGACTGTCTTGGTTGACATGCCTCTGCAAAATCGCAAGGACATCAGGGATGGTGCCTCTGGATTGGCAGACCGGGGTGGTGGTCCCCCTCTTTAAGAAGGGGGACCAGAGGGTGTGTTCCAACTACAGAGGGATCACACTCCTCAGCCTCCCTGAAAAAGTCTATTCAGTGGTCCTGGAGAGGAGGGTCCGTCAAATAGTCGAACCTCGGATTCAGAAAGAACAGTGTGGTTTTCGTCCTGGTCGCGGAACAGTGGACCAGCTCTACACCCTTAGCAGGGTCCTGGAGGGTGCATGGGAGTTTGCCCAACCAGTCTACATGTGTTTTGTGGACTTGGGGAATCCTGTGGGGGGTACTCCAAGAGTATGGGATACTGGACCCCCTGATAAGGGCTGTTTCGTCCTTGTACGATCAGTGTCAGAGCTTGGTCCGCATTGCCGGCAGTAAGTCGAACCCGTTTCCAGTGACAGTTGGACTCCGCCAAGGCTGCCCTTTATCACTGATTCTGTTCATAACTTTTATGGACAGAATTTCTAGGCGCAGCCAGTGCGTTGTGGGGGTCCGGTTTGGTGGACTCAGGATTGGGTCACTGCTTTTTGCAGATGATGTTGTCCTGTTTGCTTCATCAGGCCGTGATCTTCCACTTTCTCTGGATTGGTTCACAGCTGAGTGTGAAGCGGCTGGGATGGGAATCAGCACCTTCAAATCCGAGACCATGGTCCTCAGCCGGAAAAGGGTGGAGTGCCCTCTCAGGGTTGGGAGCTAGATCTTGCCCCAAGTGGAGTAGTTCAAGTATCTTGGGGTCTTGTTCATGAATGAGGGAAGAATGAAGTGTGAGATCGACAGGCGGATCGGTGCGGTGTCCGCAGTGATGCGGGTTTTGCATTGGTCTGTCGTGGTGAAAAAGGAGCTGAGCCGTAAGGCAAAGCTCTCAATTTACCAGTCGATCTACGTTCCTACCCTCACCTATGGTCATGAGCTATGGGTAGTGACCGAAAGAACGAGATCGCGAATACAAGCGGCTGAAATGAGTTTCCTCTGCTATGTGTCTGGGCTTTCCCTTAAAGATAGGGTGAGAAGCTCAGTCATCGGGGAGGGGCTCAGAGTAGAGCCATTGCTTCTCCGCATCAAGAGGAGTCAGTTGAGGTGGCTTGGGCATCTGATCAGGATGCCTCCTGGACGCCTCCCTGGTGAGGTGTTCCAGGCACGTCTAACCAGGAGGAGGCCACGGGAAAGACCCAGGACACGCTGGAGGGACTATGTCTCCCAGCTAGCCTGGGAACGCCTTAGGAATCCCCCAGAAGAGCGAGAAGAAGTGGCCGGGGAGAGGAAAGTCTGGGCATCTCTGCTCATGCTGCTGCCCCTGCGACCCGACCTCGGATAAGTGGAAGAGGATGGATGGATGGATGAAAAGCTTATATTTGTACAACTTTACAACTTCAGCCTTTTTATGGACTAACTCTCTTACATTTTGTAAACCTGTGCAAATAAATAAAAAACAAAACAAAACAAAGTAAATGCTTGAGCTCCAGAGGACACTCAGTCCTTGTTATAGTAGGGAAAAAAATTACGTGGAGCAATTATGGAAAAAAGATAAATGTCATGTGTGATGGATGCTGGGTAAAGCAGTCATAGAATAGATTCAGTCAGAGATCCATCCTCTTCTGAAGCTTGGCCCCAAATGAACAGTTACTTCCTGTCAAATGGACATTTAAATAGCAGAGGAAGTGGAAGGGTGGGGTTTAGGGATGCAAGATGTGGAAGTGACATCAGAAGTCTTCTGGGCTGTTCTCCACCACTCTAAAGGGATTGAAAATTGCATCAGTGGTAGGGCTGCACCAAAACCCATCTCTGTAACGCCACTCGAGACCACATCTGTGAGACATTGTCTTTGCTCATTTGTGTGATACCTGCTAGCTTATTGTTTTGGGGGGTCTTAGCTAATAATAATAATAATAATAATAATTAATTTAGAATATAAGATTGAGATAAGATATTGAGATGTTACAAGTTAATATAAGATTGATGGTGTCCAGCATCAGCTCTTGTATACTGTCTTGGCATTGGTAAAGTGAGCTTACTCCATGTTGTCTGATCCTAAGATAAGACCTCCATGTCTGTATATCTACCGTCCTGAGGTCTGATCTTCTAACATCTCAGCGTTGTTCTGCTTGATTCATTTCAAGCCTGCTGTGCTTTTATGAGCTTTATTTTAAATCTGATTGTAAATAAAACTCCATTGCATTGTATACTAAATCCTGTCACAATCTGCAAGTAGGATGCTTTATTATTCTAGAGTCTTGATTATACAAGATTGAAGAGCTGTATTTATTTTTACATCTGAGGCTTGCATTATATATATTGACTCCTGTTTCTAACTAATTAGTATGCTGCTTAATATTATTGAGGTTTGATATGCACAACATAACATTCTCAGATCCACCTAAATCCAGTTCAGGGTAACCAGAACCCATGCAGGTGCAAGGCAGGTCGCAGCCCTGGACAGGTCACCAGCCCATCACATGGCTCACATAGGAATTACACATACGTAACATGAGAGTTGCCAGTGCAAAACCCCACATAAACACAATGAGAACATGCAAATTACACAAAGAGCCACCAGGGACCAGACCTGAGCCCATTTCATCTTCTCTACTACTGTTCTTGCCATTGTGTTTGAAAGTTCCTATCACTGTAATAAATAAGGTAAATGGTTTACCCAAAGAAACGGAGGCATTTGCTCACTTTCAATTTTCACCCACTTTATTTGAGGAAATTTAGGCCCATGTCTTAGTAACTAAAGAAAACCCAAATGAGTTTCTGAAATGCATCCAAATAAATAAGATAGTCTATCTAAAATTGTAAATTTAACAAGTGTGACCACCAGAGGGCATTGCAGAACTTCAAACCCCCAGACGCAACTACATAACACAGTCCTGGGTTCAAATGCGAGATGTTCATTCCACACAATACCTTCACAGATTTCCAATTTCCTCCTTTTCAGGCTGTACTATAAAATAACATGTTTTCCCTTCTCCTTCCAAATCCCCACATAGTCTCACCCACCTCCCCTCGACTCTAACTACTGCTGCAAGAGAAACAGCTTCTTTTATGCCGGACCCTGGAGTACTTTCAGTGGCACAGCATTACACTTCAGAGTCTGGTGGAAGCCCTTCAAAGAGGGTATAATGATGTTCTGAATGTGCGCCTGGTGGCACCCATGGAGCTTGAGAGGGCTGTCTTGTGTGACTACAAGATGCCCAGCCTGCTCTGTGGGCAGTGATGCCAGTCCATCTCTGTCCTTTCATTATGTCACACACACACTCATGGGCCAATTTAGCATCACCAGTCCACCTAACCTGCATGTCTTTGGACTGAAGAAGGAAACTTGAGACCATATGGAGGAAACCCACATGGACACACGGAGAACATGAAAACTCAAATGTAGGGAGAAACCAGGATGTGAACAAAATCTATTACAGTGGGGCAGCAGTGCTACCACTACACCACGGGTTATACCCTTCTGGAAACGCATTAAACAATAATAGATAATGGTCATGTGTTGGCTGCCCCCTGTGTGGAGTTGGCATGTTGTCCACGAGGGTCTCCTCCAGGTGCTCCAGTTACCTCCCACAGCCCAAACATACTCTGGCTCGGTGGACTGATGATGCTGCATTGACCTGCGGTTTTGGTGTCCACCCTGTGATGGACTGGCACCCTGTTCAGGAATCGTTCCTGGTTATACCCTATGCTTGCTGGGGTGGGCTCCAGCTGCCCTATGGCCCTGTCCAGGATTAAGTGGGTTTAGGAAATAGATGGCTCTACCAGGATGGCTTAAGCTCTTACATTTAGCTGAAATAACTACCTACAAAATGAAGATTAAAAATAGCTTAGAGTAATTTAGCACATGATACAAAAAAATATACTAAATAATATTGAATAGTCTTTCTCTAGTTTATGGTTGGGACATTTGTAGACTCTACCTGATTTATTTGGATGTGTTTAATATACTAAGCTTTCCTTCACTCACTCAAACATTGAGTTAAATTGACCAAAATAAATTAGGTGCAAATTGCTGCCTCACATTTTGGGGGCAAACCACATGCCCTACATTTTACAGTGGCCAGGACACAAGAAAGAAATTTAGCATGCAGTCCTTTTGGCCGTGTTTAGGGATGCTAAGACATGAGTGCCAAGGTAGAGAGCAGAATGTGCAGCCATGGCAGAGCGAGCGTTATTAGCTAAAAGTGGGGCACTCTGCACTGGGCCAGGCCGGGCCTGATCTTATCCTTCCCCGTCTTATCTCCTTTGACCTTATCTTATCTTAATCTCCTTCTTGCTGTAGCATTTCATATCCCAAATTTGCAGAGCACCAAATCAGAGCTGGATTAGTAATTGCTAATAAACCGTACCATAGCGATGCTATCTGTTCAGCAGATTGGGAATTGGGAATGCTGGCCTCAGACTGGGGGGTCTGATTTTTTTTTTTTTTTTTTTCTTTTTCTGAACGTGAGTACTTGATCAGTCAAACCGCCCTTTGGGGAATATGAAGTGATTTCCAGAGAAACATCGGCACACAATCTTTATCATATCCCCTAGAGCCTGAACACTCCAACACTATTAAAATTTAAACAACGGATTTGCTGTGGCTGGAGAGGCACAGCACGCTGGCGGCTCAGAGAGACTATAAATTGTACATGGAAAGGGGGGGTGGTGGGGGTGGGGGTCAGTGGGCAGGGTATGTGTGTTCTTTAGGCGTGTACACTTTGCACAATTCTACGATTATTAACAGATAATAAGACTTCTGCCTCTGGGAATTGTATTGGAACGTCTTGTGGCTGTGCCCTTCTCAACCTCTCCTTCCCCTGTTTCTCTGTCTCTATTAACGTTTCTTTCTCCCTGCCCCCAATTTTTATAAAGCAATCCTTATTAACACTTAACACTAAATTAACATCTCTCCAGCAGCTCATTAATGTGCTGGTCCCAGGACACACACAACCTATAATAAAGCGATTACAGAGAGTACAGATGGGGCATGGAAGGAGATGCATGGATGAAACGCTTGTTTAGTTTTATTTAGTCACAAAGAAGAATATTTTCATACAGGAGCGCAGAGGTGAGAAGGGGAGGCAGCCGTCAATTTGAGAATTACTGCATAAGGCTTGTTAGCATATTAGCTCCAAACATGTTATTACATTGTCTAATTGAAATCTGTTTAAACTCGATCTCCTTGGAGCCTAATATTCCTCCATGTCAGGCACCTTAAGCTTCATTCTCATCATTGAAGAGGTCTGCCATTCAAGGGTCGGGCATGTGGGCTCAAAAAGCTGCTGCTTGAGCTCCTTTAGAGGTAATTCAGGGCCCATCAGACTTCAAGGTAATGCAATTGTACTGCTAGAGGAGCGATACTGCGAGACCTGTGGACCCTGACTTCTCTGAGGATGATCTTGTTTAAGTTTCCGTATGTCTCAAGTCCAATCTGAATTTCTAGCATACTAAACTCTTTATTATAGTGTGACCCTGTAATCTCTTTGAAACCACTCGTCACACCTTGGGCTTTTGTGTTATTATCTAAATTCCATTATTTTTCAGCTTTATCCTTAAGAGTCTCAGTGCGGAGTTCTCAGTTCACGGCACTCAGATTTTCTTCTATAGACAGTAGATATTTTTAATGCTCCACAATGAGGCTGACCTTAACCGCACCCTTCAATTATATTTCATGCAGTCAGATCCCAAAGGATGATAAATCAATTAAAGCAAAGGTCCAAGTTTGTTAGACTGCTAGAATGCTGAAACTTGTAATGATAATAATAATGGGCTCCTCCCCTCTCCTTCCTCTTGCGTGTTATTTTAAAGCTGGCCACTCCCATTCCTGTCGGTTACTAAGCAATGCTAATCGTGCTGCAATCATATGAGAGCAGAGGCCTGGGGGAGGAGCCAAGCGCCACACTGCTAGAAGGCCTAACGCCGACGCCACATTACACAACTTGTGGTCATTATTGGAGGACGTCAGATTACACGACCAGTTATCACATCACTCTGTGAGGACTTTCCAGCAGAATTTCACAATTCCAAAGTATTACCAGCTTATCCCCTTTTTTTGATAGCCAGTAATGTGCTGCCTGAAAGAGCCAATGCTAGACGAATGGTTTGCAGGTATGGTGAGTTTAGCTGCATTTTCAGCTCCTTTTGTCTTTTTTTCCCATCCTGTTGTGATATGTAAAACTTGCATTGCACTTCTGGCTCATTCACACACTGAGAGTCTAACTCTACATCTTAAGACTTTGTTGGGGGAAGTTGCAAGCTGGGTATGTCAGACTACATGACCGGTTTTATCACATGAGTGCGGGGTGAATGCTCCCAGTTTGCTAAGATTTTATAAATGAAGGCTGCAACTGAAAGTCACTGGAAAAAGATGTTTAATGCGACACGGCCTTGAGGTATTTGATCCTGAAATGTGGCAAAAGCAGAATCTGAGGGGTAAAACTGAAAGATATTGCAAAGACCAGACACACGCATTGGAGTATATAAGAGGCTGACATTTTAAAAAAGCCCCATTTCTATGCTTAAAGAAAAAAGAAATCCCTGAAAGCTGTGATCTAAGAATGCCCTATTATGATGTAAGAGTACTGGACAGGATCTGACCTGCAGGGTTGTGTCTCTTTCCTTTTAACTGACATATATGGTGGTCCTTCAGTCTCTACACAAAGGGAAGAAGCTGAGTCTATGCCAAGGGCAGATCTACCGTCAGGGCATGCTCAGGGGTCTTTTCACCAGGTGCAACAGCTCAAAATACTCAAGAATCCTGGTGCCCTAACATGTTTGGTACAAAGATTTGAACATCAAAACCATTAAGGGAGCCCCCCCCCCGGGGAAGTGTTCTGATGTCTGCACACTTAAATAATCAAGGGGAAACCCCCCAACCACACACACACTTTGAAATGATCTAGTGTCCGAGCGCCAAGACCAAAAGTTTCAAATAACAACATGATGCTTGTAACGTTCAGGTATCCACATGCTGCCTTGTTAAATATACAGTTGATTCTATTCATTGCATCACCCAGGGGCTTCTGGGGGTCTTAATCCAGGTTTGCCCTGTTCCAGAATTGGAGCGAATCACTGCTATCTGCACAGTTCTCTAGCACTTCAAAAGTGAACTTATCTGAAATCAGCACAATAATAGGCAAGTAAGTAAGTAAATAAATCAGGACAAATCAAAATCCATTTCTGGCAATGAAGCCCAGCATATGGTTAACACAGTCAGTCCACCCTCAGTTGACCGTTTCACCCCAAACTTCCTTACAGTGCTTTGATTTTTGCCATGCCAGTCCTTTTTTATCTTTAAAAAAAATTCCTAAACGTTGCTTTGTGACAATTTTTTTATCACACTTTTATTATTCAAGTAAATGCAGTCCTCCTAAAAAGTAAGTACTGCAAATAGCTCAACACACAACATAAAATACCTTGAGATCTCAAAAAGGCTGCAAACCTTTCTGCTTTTATGTAGTAAATCTGAGGAAGCAATTTTGTTTTCCAAATTTAGTGTCTTGAAGAGTGCGATTTCTGAGCACCTGTGCAGCACACTGCATAAATGGAAAGCTGAACTCACTCAGTTGGCTTTCAAAGGGGGATTTTACCCTGTAAATATCTAGGAGTGGTAAACACACGCTGAGATTTGCAGATTAGCAGTGCTCCCATTACAGCGTATCCCACCCGGCAATGGGGGAATATTTTCAAATTAATTTGTCTACAATACATTTTCTGTTGCTTACTTCTTTACATATTTTATTTCAATTATTTCTTCATTTATTAATTTCAATGACACGGCATCCCAGATGAAACAAGCCCTGAAATGAAAACTGTCACTTTCACTCGTCAGCGTTGAGAGGGTGGGCTCTAGCAGGTACCGTCTTTTTTGATTGGTAAGTTGTCCACCGAGTGGATGCGCTTTGTGTGACTCACGCGCGTGCTCAAAGTCGTCACTGTGCGCGTCGTTAGCGGCTACGTGTGACGTTTGACGGCTGAAGGTTTACGGCTTCACCAATCAAACGCAGTACTCACTGGAGCCCGCCCCTCATCGTTGACGAACGAAAGGGACAGTTTTTATTTCAGGACTTATTTCAAGTTGGGTGCGGTGACACTAAATATACAAATGATGACATAATTAAATACATTAAGAAATCAGCAGTAACCAAGACATCTACATACATTTAAGTATTTGTTGGTATTATTTATGCATTTAGTGTAAAATTGCACTGATCATTTAGTGAGAAGTCAAGCAAAATACAATATAATATTAATCTTTTTAGTTAGCCAATAAAATATGTCATTTTGCTTGATTCCTCAATAAATACATAATGACTAACACGGTACAACACCCTAGTACTACTGATCATTTACTTATGTACGTATTTATTTGTTTAACCTTATTACCCGGCACGCACATTCGGGCCGTCACGCCTGGGCACCGAAGCCCGTTAAATTGGCTGACCGGCCATCTGACTACGAAGCTAGGCCGGTGAGGTCCGCTTCAAGCCGGGAGGCACTTGGACAAGCAACACGTTTGTTTTCCAGCTGCTTACATATACTGTGGTGTCATTGGACCGCCCGTGATTTGGCTGATCAAGTGTTCTCCGCCGCGGTTTATTGTCATAGACTGAGTTGATTTCTCCTAACTCAGGTCGGTCCGTGCGTTGAGATGAAGTCTTTCACAGAAACAAATTATTTCACTGACTGGCTATTGATGTAAATTGATTTTTCTGATTTTTCAGCAAACTGCCATTTTGTACATCGGTTTGCCAGCCGGTTGTGCACCGCCTCTCGCCGTTTCGGATTAGTTTGTGTTATTAATGTTAGCGTTTCACTTGAAGTACCACCCGGACTTCTCCTCCCCTCTATTCTTCGAACTGGGAGATGCCGTCTGAGGATTCTTCCCGGTTTGCTACCTTCCCTCTCGTGTGCCTCCCCTTTCAATTTGTTTGTCTTTATTTGCCATTATTGTGTATGTCTAAGGGTCATCGCTAGCGAGGATCGAGTCATTTTTACTGTTTAAAAATCAGAAAACTATTGGATTCACAATCTCCACGTTAACTCCTTATGTCTTTTGACGCTTTCCAGAAACGGTTTGCGTGAAGAAACACAAAACCACAAAGTGCAATGTAGGAAATTTTAAAAGAAATTGTGCTGGATGTACCAAATATTTAAAAAGCACAGTGGGGTTATCCAAGGATTGCAGCTATCAGTCGATCTTTCAGAATGTCCACTGGACACTAGATTTTCCAGTAATCCTTCCGTATTATTCTAATGTGTGCATCCAGCTGAGAGTTGCAGGGAGCTGGTGCTTATTCTGGCAGCCATGTACACAAAGCAGTTCCCAGCTGTGGGTGGGGTGCCAGTCTGTCAGAGGGCACACACACTTTGGGTCAATGTAGTGTTTCCAGTTAACCTAACTCGTGTGCATCTGCTGTCCGTGGCTGAAAATGCACACACGTGCCAAGAGGACACATGAACTCCACACAGATGATGCCTGTGCAGGGATTCAAACTCACAACTCGGTAACAAGAACCATACCTTTAAGCCAGATCTGACACAAAGTGAAGATGGCTCCCATCTATTCTCAGATCTCACCTTAACACCCTCAAAGGAGAAGACAAAAGTGGAGAACTGGTCAGGGGGTGCCAGCCTTGCCACCTGGATCAAGCTGCTCTGATTTATAAAGTGTTCAGAGTCACAAGAAGTCATCAATTATACAATACTTGCCTTGGACCAAATGGACAAATTCATCTTTAATATCAGTGCTAATTTACATAAGAAGCCAGAAGCCTTGGAAAAGACCCATTCGTTTAGAACAATATATCACCTAAAAAGCAGAAATGGATCCAACTGGTACGTATGAATGGCGCACCAGGCGTTCACTGCCCACGGCCCCTCCTAAAAGGCCAAATGTTGTAAACTGCCATGAGGTCCTATTAGGCATAAGATATATGAACAGTGGGTGGGTAATTTGGTGTTCTGAAAATGGCTCAGTTTGACTCAATTGACGATTAGGTGTCATCCCGTTTAGGGTGAAATCACAAAAGACCCTGAGTGTCTGTGTATTGTACCCCTGAATAAGTCAGCATGAGTAAGCGATCCTTCTAGTCCAGGGATGGCATCGTGTAACATCTGCTCTACCATTTAGACAAACAAGGAGGTCGCCTAGAGGACAGCAAAATTTGGGGGTGTTCAATTTAACAAAGCTGACCGTGACTTACAAAGACCCTGACTCAATACAACTTTTCAACTCTCTTTAACCCATCTTATTGATTTATACAATTCTCGCAGTGTTTGATTTCAGTGTCTGACAAACTCTAATCCCTTTACAGGTGGTCTTCCAAATTCTAGGATGCTTCTCAGAGGCCCTCTTAATGCTGACTGTCATTTGTTTCTTTATTTTCTTCAGGTTTCAAGTTTTACTTTTGGTTTTGCACTGTTTCTCTTTTAGCATGTTTCTTCACCATCTTATTTGCTGTCATTATTTTGACACTGGGCTGATGCTGATTTGGGATATTGTGATGGAAATGGACCACCAGTGTCCCCTAAACCCGAACACATTCACGCAAACGCAGTCCTGGGTTCAAATAAACTAGTGTTTATTGTATCATAAAAAGTAACAAAAGCACAAGTAATCTCTCCTCCAATTCACCTCACCTCTCTTCACCACACTGCCCTCCTCCCAACTCTGACTCGCATCGATAAGGGAGTGTGGTACATATATTGTGGACCTGGGAGTACTTCCTGTGCCAGGGCTGCTGCCGTTGGAAGCACTTCCAGGTCATACAGGTCCAATATAACAGGGAGCATATCTCCCTGCAGTGCCCACATGTGGCACTCACAGACCCCAGCAGGGCTGCTCTGCTGGAATACATCTCCCAGCATGCCCTACTTGTTTCTGCTTGGGTCCCAAAAACCATCTAGTGCCCTGGGGGAATAACATCTACTTCCGGTGGGCTGTCCGTTCAACCACACTGGCCATTTCTTCCAGGTCTGGAACCTTTCTCTCTCCTGGCCGGGATGCTTGTCTCCCTGTCTGCCTGCTAGGAACCATCCCCTCTTCTGGTTGGGATGCCCGTCCAACCCATGTGGCAGTTACAATATATACATCTAATTTTCTTTCAGTTTCATCCTTTAAATTGCAAGCTCAGTGCGTTGCTGTTACTAGCAATTTTAAAAGGATTGTTTATGTGCCTGTTATGAATTCTGACAATGTGAGGAACAAAAATACTCCGGGGTGGAATGGGCAGCATACAGTTTATGACCTTGGCATTTATTGAATTGCATATTTAATACTCTGTACATTATGTCTGCTTTACATTGTTATCATTATTATCACTTTTTATGTTGGCATTGATGTGAATAGTTTGTGAAAAAATCCACATATATTTATCTACTATATGATAAAACACTACTGTCTGTCTGTCTGTCTGTCTGTCTGTGTGTGTCTGGTCCCTCCAAGCAATCTGATTGGTCAGTCTGGCTTTGGTTGCTCCCACTGAGCAATCTGGTTGGTTAGTTTTGCTTTGGTCTGATTGGTCAGTTTGGCTCAGTGGTAGGGATGAGGACCAGATACTTTAGAGGTGCAAAGATCAGTTCCCGGATTATGAATTTTTTATTATTCGTACAAAAGAGCAGTTAAAATTGAGCATTTGAGCAACAAAAAAGCAAATAACTTACCTAGAAATGTTCTTTCTCTAAATACCAATTAGGCACAAACCGAATTGCCTTCAAAGATACAAAGCATTCCAAAGAATACAAGTGATGTTTTCACAGTGGGTAATGGGGGTCATCTACCATTGGTGGTAGGCATTGGGGGACTGCAGATGGAGCAGGGTGCCTCAAAATGACAGTCTGAGAAGAAGGCCTTATAGGAATGCATCTGAGAGAGGAACCACCAGGCCATAGAGGTTGAGACCAATGAGGATACCAAGGAAAGGCGTTGGAAAAATGCGGATGGTACAGGTAGGGCATCGGCACACAGGGATATTGAGGAGAGGAGCACACGGAGGACAAGAGAGCTTGAGGCTTGTGAAGATACCAGGGCTGTGTTTAAAGGTATTCTGTTATCCATAGCCAGTATCCCTATAATTTGCATATAATTTGCATAATGAATTAGCCCATAAAAAGATGTCTAAGTTTACAAAGACAATGTCAAGAAAAAAAAGTAGTTTTGGATTTTGGTGGTTTGCATTTTTATAATTGTGAAGAGCTTCAATTAATCATATTTTTACGATCATTTACTTTTTACAACTGGTATTCTGTTTGTGAAATGAAAGTACAAACAAGCATTTAACCTTTTTATTATTACATTATGTAATATGTTAATATTTTTCCTCTTGTCATGTTTGTTTCAGCACATTTTGTAAATACAGTATTTTCAATTGTAAAATGCCAAGTCAAATTGCCATGCATTTAGCTAAGATTTCTCCGTTAGTGTTCTTTGGCATCATTTACCAAGAATTGTGAAATTCATTAAAACAAATCTGCACGCGCACTCTGAAGAGCGGCGGTTTGCTGGGTTGTGTGTAGAGAGAGCTATTTCACCATTTAAGGAGTTCTTTACCTAGGAAATTGTTTTCTGGCTTTTGAAAACGTCCCTAACATG
The DNA here is from genome assembly GCA_026402145.1 of Polypterus bichir lapradei. NCBI lineage: Eukaryota > Metazoa > Chordata > Cladistia > Polypteriformes > Polypteridae > Polypterus > Polypterus bichir. The sequence continues at coordinate 7,687,054 of JANRMT010062839.1, read as the reverse complement.
TGGACAAAACAGAAAGCTTTCATTTGTAGCAGATTACCACGCAGGTTACAACAGACAGAGAAAACCTGAACTTAGAAGGGGTTGTTTTATACTGCAAAAGTGCTTTTAAAATCAGGAACCCTGCACTGATATTTTGTAAAGCTGTTATCATTGTTATTTATGGAGCCTATTAAAACGCATCTTAATAAACACAAAAAGGTCTGTGGACCTTCATGTGGATGGGTCTTTTGTGAACCAAGAAAATGATTCTTACGTGGCATTACCTTTATCATTAAGAGTATGGGGTCCACATAATATGAAAATGTGAATATATGCATCAGTCCAGAATCCATTTAAAGTAACGGATTACAAAGAAAATGATATATATTTAGGCAATCCTATACAATATCAAAGGAATAAAACAGAAGTCATCCTTCATTCTAAGACGCCTGAGTTTCATGAAAGGGCCAAACAAGTGGCGTTCAGGACCAGGGGTCAAAAATACCCAGAATGCCTCACAGCCCTGAGCGGCAAAAACAGGGTCAGAAAACGGACAGATGGATAGATAGATAACTGGATGGAAAAAATCTTATACGTTATCAACGGAAAGGAAAACGAACCGCTTGACTAATCGGCCCGTGGCCGCGTTAAAATGTGCTAGATGGCGGTTCTGACCCGTCGTCAGATTTGAAAAACTGAAGACTGCCAGACCCCCCCACTGGCTTGTTCTTCTTTTTTGATTTCCGCATGCCACTTTTAACCTTTAACAATGCTTGTCGCTCCTCTTGCCAATATTAAAGACAAAAGCTTGAACTTCTTAAAACAATGCCGATAAAGGTCGGACGGATTGAAGACAGAACGGAGGCCCCTTAATGGCAGGATCAGTTTAGCCGGTGTCTTGTCCCCTGTCAGTCTTCACGATGGTCCCAGTGGCCTAGGGACAGGGTACGCCTCTTGCTTTCCTGTTTAGAAAACTGATTGATATGCTATGATGAATTTTTTTTTGTTATATTAATATTTTTTATTGCATTTGAAGGGTTCCCTTGACGTACAGGTCCCTTAATTGAGAGCACATGCTGCTAATGCAACGCGATCCTGCTCAAGATTAAGAGGTTTAAGAAAACTACACGGTATGCTGTTTTTAAAAAATGTGTATATTTATTTATCGTTTATATTCCGTATTGTTTAAAAAGAAAGAAAACGGAGGAGTCTATCTATTTAAGTTCTCTTGTCCTTTTCCAGGGTTACGCCGAAAGCGATCGCTGCGATTGTTCATTTTAATCAACTCCAGTATTTAGGAGCGATAAGCGCGACTGGTTCTGAAGCGCACATTATTGTGGACGAATATTGCGCTGCCACACTTTAGGTAAAGGCATTGCATTATTTGAATAAAGAAACGACAGAGTAACCTAATTCAAACTGAACTGACTGAAAAAAAAAACACATTTCGGGATTTTTTTTTTCATGTTCGGCAACATTTTAAATGACATGTTTTATGGCGTCTCGGAGCTTCCCCTCCTCTTAATAGCCGAGGAACAAATGAATTGTTTGCGGAGGGCTGCTCATCCGAGACACCAATTTTTATTTCCGTTGAAGCCTGGCCTTTAATCGCTGTCAGAGTATTGCCGGAGTGCTGTAGCGTGTGCGTTAGTCCCGGTCTTTGCGGTAAGATTTATTCCGCGGACATCTTCATCCTCTCCCCGTAGTGCGATGCAGATTGTAATTGGTTGTAGACTCGCATCTTCTTGTCCGGTGATCACAGGCTGATGTGACCTTTGCCTCCTCCATGCGGAAGGTCCTGATCTGTTCACGAGCGGTCCCTCCGGGCAGACGTGCCTCACGTGTATTTGATGGGTGTAACCGCTAGATGTCAGGACAGAGGTACGGATAACTGTCTTATAGTCACTCACCCTGCCATGTCACCTCAACTATACAAGACTGCAAATTCAAGGGCGGAATAAGCCAGCATTTTCTGCTTTAAGAGAGTACCAGGAATTGCCCTTGTCAAGGTCTCTCACCTCTGAATGCTTCTAAATTTAGAGAAGCACCAGTATGCTGTGCAGAAAACCCATCATAATTCAAAGAGTCAGGGTGGATCATCTTATGCCATTCACTTTCATCATCTCAGTCCGAAGACACAATGCCAGTTCGAATTGGACGCAGTCAGCCTTGTAACAGACGGCGCCGCAGAGGGAGACGCACAGCTGTGGTGGGTAATGCTGACCTCTACTGGAGAGTCAAAACAATAGCAAACGCCGGAAAGTGGGTCGAGCTCCCACCCAGTGCAGATAGCACTCTTCAATGAAAACAAGCACAGCACACTTAACACGCGTTTTCAGCTTTAATACAATGACGGACAATGACTTTATATCACAAAAGAGCTGCAACGTACAGGAAACATAGAAGCATTTCAACGTCCTTAACTTGAAGCTATCAAAGCAATATTAGTCTGTTAACTCCCTAATTGAGAGCTATGCCACTGGGGAATTATTTTTGGTTCCCAAGAGGCCCATCCACATGAAGGCTCCTTTATTTATTTAGATCCATAGCAGGCTCCATAGTGTAAATCACCATGACTAGATGGTAACAGGTTTGTGAAATACCAGTGTGTCATGGTTTTAAAAGGACCCTTGCTGCATACCTACACTAATATAGGTTTTCTGAATCTGCTAATGTCCTGCTAGGTAGCCTACTATACATTAAGGATTTCATTTTGTTTTTCTACATGTCAGGAGGATTTTTAAACCAACCACACATGACCAAGATGGAACTTTGTCAAGAAATGGCTCTATGAGGAACCACACAACCATAAAATGCCGCTGAAGAAGTATCAGTCTTAACAGTGTGCTGTCAGACAGTCGTCCTTTTGTACCAGGCTCTTGGTCAACACAGAAAGAAAGAAAGAAGCGAGGTATAATAGATGAAAAAGTGGATGAGTATACCACCTTACCCACCCGTTCAGGCACTGAGGTGAGCACTGGCCTGTGTATATCTGATTATAGCTGATATGGAGTTCTCATCTTTAGAAGCCTTCTGCTGTAAGACAAGGTTTCTTGCACTGGCAATAATTGCAGTGGATTCAGAAAGTATTCAGACCCCTTCATTGTCTGGATTTCATTTTAAATGGATTAATTTGCTATTTTTGCCCCTCAATCTGCATGCAGTTGCCCATAATATCAAAGTGAAAACACGTTTTTAGAAAGGTTTGCAAATTTATTAAAAATCAAGAGATGAAACATTTCCTTCATATATATAGATACATTCAGACCATTAATTTGGTACTTTGTAGAAGCCCCTTTGGCAGCAATTACAGCTCCAAGTCTTCTTGGGGTCTCGATATGGCACTTTATTCCATTCCCTCTAGCACATCCTCTCAAACACTGTTAAATTACATGGGAAGGGTCTGTAAAGTGCCATCTTCTGGTCTCTGCACAGATGTTCTATGGTGTTAAAGCCTTGACTTTGGCTGTGCCACTCAAGGACAATCAGAGACTTGTCCCAAAGCCACTCCAGCGGTGTCATGGCTGTACGTTTTGGGTTGTTGCTGTGCTGAAAGGTGAACCATCACCCAACTGTGCAGCAGGTTTTCTTTAAGGACTTCTCTGTGTTTGGTTGCATTCATCCTTCTCTCAGTCACGCCATAGCATGATGCTGCCAGCACCATCCTCCACTGCTGGGAGAGCATTACGCAAGTGATGAGCAGCGCCAGGTCTTTGGTGCTTGGAGTTCAGTCTTTGTTACTTCAGATCAGAGGATCCTCATCCTCCTGCTCCCAGAGTCCTTTCAATGACATCTGGCAATGTCCAAGTGAGCTGGCCACTCTACCATAAATGCCTGATTGACGGAGTGCTGCTTTCGACAGGTTGTCCCATCTCAGCAGAGGACTTCTAGATCTCTGTTAGGTTCTTGCTCACCTCCCCGACTAAGGCCCTTCTTGTCCAGTATCTCAGTTTGGCCAGATGGCCATCTCTATGAATATACTTGGTGGTTCTAAATGTCTTCAATTTAACAATTATTGAGGCCACTGGACTCCCATCAACACTCAAAGCTTTAAAAGTGGTTTAATTCTCTTGCCATGATCTTTGTCTCACCATAATTTGATCACGGAAGTCTACAGTGAGTTCCCTGGACTTCTTTTTCGTCCTGATGTGCAGTGCAATTTGTGTTCTTCAAAACGATGTGCAATCAGTTCAGTTTGCCACAGGTGGACTCCAGTCAAGTTCTAGGTGTATCTCAAGGAGAATTAAAGCAAACAGGATGCACCAGGCCACGATTTGGAGTAGCACAGCAAAAGGTCTGAATACTTCTATGAAGGATAGATTTTAGTTTTAGAATTGTAAAGCGTTTGCATGCAATTTCTAAAAACATATTTCACTTTGTTATTACTGTTATTAAGTGCAGATTGATGAGCAAAAATATTCAATTTATTATAAAAATATTCAATTTATTATAAAAATATTCAATTTATTATTTAACATTAAATCTATGACACAACAAAATGTGCAGAAAGAGAAGGGGTCTGAATACTTTCTAAATCCGCTGCACAGGTTAAGAAATTAATTTTGTATATCTCAGATTTAAGGAATGATGAATAATGGATCTGACGAGATGATCAGACTTTGTTCCAGCCTTGCGCCCTATGCCAGCTCCAGCAGACCCCCACGACCATGTTCAGGACCAGGTGGGTTAGAAAATGACTGACTGGATAATGGCTATAAAAATAAATATTATTTAATAGTAATGAGAAGAATGTAAGAATGGATATGCTAATCCATTAACATCCTTTTAGGCGTTCCTCTTTTCCTCTTACTTAACAGCTCTATCCTTAGTACCCTTCTCTCATTATAACAGCATCTCTCCTCTGCACATGTCCAGACTGATGCCATCTCACCTCTCTGACTTTGTCTCCTAACCATCCAACCTGAGCTGAACCTCTAATGTTCTCATTTCTAATCCTATCCATCCTCGTCACACCCAGTCCACATCTTAGCATCTTTAACTCTGCCAGCTCCAGCTCTGTCTCCTGCTTTCTGGTCAGTGGCACCGTCTCCAGCCCATATAACATAGCTGGTCTCACTACCGTCCTGTAGGCCTTCCCTTTCACTCTTGCTGGTACCCGTCTGTCACAAATCACTCCTGACACTCTTCTCCACACACTCCACCCTGCCAGCACTCTCTTCTTCACCTCTCTTCCACAATACACGTTACTCTGTACCGTTGATCCCAAAAAGTTAATGCCCTATGCCAGCTCCAGCAGACCCCCTTGACCCTGATCAGGACCAAGTGAGTTAGAAAATGACTGACTGGATAATGACAATAAAATATTATTTAATTGTAATGAGAAGAATGTAAGAATAGATATGCTAATCCATTAACCTCCTCTTAGGCCTTCCTCTGTTCCTCTTACCTGACAGCTCTATCCTTAGCACCCTTCTCTCATTATACTCAGCATCTCTCCTCTGCACATATCCAAACCAACACAATCTTGTCTCTCTGACTTTGTCTTCCAACCTGACTCTCTGATGTACTCATTTCTAATCCCATCTATCCTCGTCACACCCAGTCCACATCTTAGCATCTTTAACTCTGCCAGCTCCAGCTCTGTCTCCTGCTTTCTGGTCTGTGCTACTGTCTCCAACCCATATAACATAGCTGGTCTCACTACCGTCCTGTAGACCTTCCCTTTCACTCTTGCTGGTACCCGTCTGTCACAAATCACTCCTGACACTCTTCTCCACCCTGCCTGCACTCTCTTTTTCACCTCTTTTCTACCCTCTCTGTTACTCTGTACTGTTGATCTCAAAAAGTTACAATGCCCTATGCCAGCTCCAAAAGACCCCCATGACCCTGTTCAGGACCAAGTGGATTAGAAAATGACTGACTGGATAACGGCCATAAAAATAAATATTATTTAATAGTAATGAGAAGAATGTAAGAGCAGATATGTTAATACAGGAAGAGCAGGTGTCTTTGGTTGATTTATCTGGTCTCTTTAAATACAGCAGATGTGTACTCCATTAGCTTGTCTTGCAGTGTGCTATGACTGTGGAATGTGAGGTTGGGATTTAGTTTTACTGTGGAAGCAGATTGCAGAGCAGCACTATTGTGACCAAATGTGAAGTGGCGCTTAGCAGGAAGTTTCTGTCCAGCTAACAGCAGGGGCCAGATAGAAAAGAGGCAGCCATGATGCTAAAAAAAAAAGAAATTACAACTTCCCTCAACTTGCTCTCGATTACTATGTGGGTAGGCTCTAGTGTTGTGAAAAAGCACTTTTAGAAATTGGGTGATTGAACAAAAATGCAATTTTCATTTAAGAAAATTATATATAGTCATCAAATCTCAAAGGATGTGAAGAATTTGCAGAATCCTAAGGGAAATAGTTCCAATTTAATGGTTACAAAAATTTAAGTTAAAGAAAATTTGTCTCTTCGTTGAAGAGAAAAAGCTGCAGGTAGTTGTGCCTAAGAGGTTCTGATGGTAGCACAGACCTGATGACAGTGGCCTATGGATGACAGGGCCCAGCAATATCAGGCTTTGGAATTAGAATGCCAGGCTCTATAGAGGTAGAAAATGGCAGGCCACTGAGCATAAGTGTTCAATTTCTTTCTTGACAAAGCGGCACAACTCAGGAAATTCAAAAGAATCTGCTTCTGAAGAGATGAAAGACCAGGTCATTGAGCCTTACAGTATCATGCTGCAGAATGTTACAGCGACAGGCCCAAGATCGGCTTCTTAAGAAATCAAACAGCAGGCTCGGAGCTTTGCTTATTAGCCTCCAACCTGGCAAGTCTGCAGAATTAGAGAAGAACTTCAACTGAAGGCTAAACCGCCTCCCCACATTAGGCTCCTGCACGGCAGGGCTGCCAGTATGGATTCGGGAAAGCAACCTGCTGACAACAGGCTGACCTTTGATCTCAATGCAGAACTAATTTGTAAGAGGGGACAAAAATGGCTGCTCTATCTGGGGAAACTCAAACATTCTAAAGCGGAGAAAACATTTATTGAAGATACTGCAGACAGATAGATAAATAGATAGTATAAAGAATGGCAAGTGTGGGCTGGCATCCCCACTGGGAATGGTTTAAAACTCTGAAAGGCCAAGCCAATAATTGGATAAGAAGGAAGACAAGGCAATTCCCTCCCTCAAGCAGTAGATTGGTAGAAAGTGCCAACCCTGCAATGGAGATGCTGGCGTCTCGGAAAGGCTCAGTCAAGGATCCTTACCTGGACGGGAAACCAGTGCACTAGAACGACAGGTGGTGATAACTCATATGAACTATTCAGTTCCCCGATACACTACACAACAGCATCCCTGGATTATGGTGCCTGCATGAATACCTGCAGAGCATGCTGGGAATTGTAGTCCTGTGGACTGGCCCTGTTGGATTCCATGGGTGCTGACAGGCAATACAGCAGTATTGGCAGAGGCGGGGCCACCTGCCAATCACCACCAGGAACTGCCCTATATATCCAGATGGGCCTCCCGCATTTCCTGGGGGTTCATTTTTAAATGTGTCTGGAAGTGGAGAGTTTGCTGGTGTTTTTCTGTTCTTATTGTGATTGCAGATTTTGTTGACTTCTTGCTCTGTTTTTGGATCATTGTTCGCCTTGGATTGCCTTTCTGGCAACCCATTTATACCTGCTGTGCTCTTTTATGTTTGACAGTGATCTAACGGGCATTTTTTGTAAGTGCTTTTGGAACATTTTGGGAGTCATGTGCTTTGAGACTCCTAGTGGGTCAGTCATTGAACAGTTGAAACTGAAGCCAGACCAGTGATGTAGAAGTGGGCAGCTATTTAGAGGCTTGTGACTTCAACAGAGAGCCTCCCTTCTTTCAGGAGACTACTGATGTCACCCATGAGGCAGCTATTGGGACACAGTGAAACCCCCATCTTTAAGAGAGACACTGCTCTGCCCATCTCAGACATGCGTGGCTTGGTTTTATTAATCTTTATACCAGTTGCATGGAATGTAATAATTTATAGGCACAAAGTAGGTGATGACAGACAAAACCTGTAAGATGTCTCTCTCTATCTTTGTAGTGTTTTAAAGGGTATTTGGCCTAACTAGATGGATCCCTTCATGTACAGAAGAGCAATTATTCCAGGATTACAGGAATGCTAAGAGAATTAAACTGTCTTCAGTGTTGAGAAGAGAAGACCTTGGGAAGATGTGATATGACATCAGAAAAGCTGATCCAGTTGAGTTCTTTCAGTTAACAGTGAATCAAGTCTTGCAGGACTCCTGAAGAAGTGCCTTCAAGATGGAATCCAAAAAGCAATTCCTCACAGAAAGACTTCCGGGGATCAGAAAAAGACTAAATAGTCATAGTGGTGGACAGAAATCTTGACAACTTGTTAAAAACATCTGGATGAGATACTAAGATAATTGTTTTCTAGCTACTTAAGCAGTTTTGATGGACTCTCATTTGTCTTACCTGATATGCTGTCACTTACTGAGTACCTATGGGACCAGTGTCATGAGACTTGTTCAATTCATCATTTCAAATGCAGGCTGCCTGAAGCTTTATCTGGAAGACATGTCACTACCAGAATAGAAATAAGGAGCACCCCTTAGAAAGCTTGGGGGCAGTTCAGGACAGGCCATAGCTGGGTCACGTAGTCTCCAAAGCAGGTGAGCCGACTCAGCCCAGGGACACTCGGTGTGAAATTTCCTACCCAGTGGGCCTCACCATCTCTAAAAAAAGGACAAGAGCGCTCACTCTCATAGACCCCGTAGCTAAGTCAGGATCTGAAAATGAGAGCCTAGCTGGCCTTCATTGGCCTTCATTGAGGAACACGAGGCATTATGGCGGCCCACTCCAGGACACATGGGATGTTTTGCCAGCTGACCTGACTTCATGTGTGTGTTCCCTGGTGGTCCTATCAGTGGCACTTTATCCCATATACACGTCTCTCTCTCTCTCTCAGCCTGTAGAGTACGTGAGGTCCGGCAGTCGATCTTCTTCTACTGTGTATTTTCTTGGAGTTTTCAACATTTTGTGAACTCGGCTTTCCGTTCTGTGTCATGAATTTACAGCCTGTAGTGATCTTTAGTTAGACTTAAAACATTTCTACCTCACAGAATTTAGTTTCGATTTTGTTCTGCTTTAAAACTTGTTATTTTACTATTGCGTTTTGTAATTCCCACAACACCATCTTTATTTTTGAGTGCATTGCCAGCATTTTTGTGCCTGCTGTTGTTAGAGTGGCCTCAAAGGTTGCTTCATCAGGTGTTGTCATAAGCTGGCACTGTGTGGGCATCATCGTCAAAGTCTGTGGATACTTTACTGCTTCGTTTTTTTGAACCATTGGTATTCAGACATTTTACTAAGATTCTCTATTTTGATTTTTGGATTATTATGATTCTTATGCTCTTAATATATTTTGTTTCAAGGTCATTTTGACATTTTGGAAGTTTATGAACATCAGAGATTCTCCCTGTGTGATTCTTTGTATTATTATCGTTATTATCGCTAGGCCTGTGCTAATAACTTTTACTGTTATGGGTCTGACTTAACATGATGCCATGGTTTGAGTCATTTTGGGCCGCCATTGCTTGGACGGGGGGTCCTGATTACTAAGCCACACCCTCAGAAGTCACATCACTTGATGTCATTGCAAGCTCACACCCCATGCTCAGTGACTTGTGAGATGATTGATAGAGGATGAAGTGAGTAGTCATCTTCGGTCTTATGAATCACAGACAGCCTTGTTTTGCTATGAACTTTTCCTGGAGTTGCTGGCATTGGTTTCTGGTCGATCTGCTCTCTTGATCTTTGCTTTTTGACTTTTGCTAAATTCGAGGTCTCCTCCTGGCAGTTTCCTTTTGTAGCAGGGAGGTTTGGATTTAAAAAATCATGTTGGCTTTGTTTTGACCCATCTGAACTGGTAACTCTTTTTTCTAGTATTTATTTTTTCCCTTTTTTTTCCTCTGCAGGAGTGCATTGATCACGTTTTGGTTACTTTCCCTCTCAGGTTTTGACCCTCACAAGTTTTTTGCTGTACGTTTTCATCTCCTGGTCCTAACTAGTTCCTAGTGCTATTCATCCCATGGCAGTACGTGCTGCTTCTTCCCAGGATGTCTGGATGTGTGGTGCTGTGCGGGGCGGTGGTGACTCAAAGTCAGACTAAAAAGGTTTGTCATTCTCACATTAAGATAATGCTGTCCCCTTGGAGGCAGGCAGACGTCTTTTTCTGCAATTGTTAAATCAATTGTGAGGCAGGAATGAGTCGCAGCCACGGCTCTTCAAATAAACGCAGGCCTAAGGGGTGAGATCAGGTCAGCTGTGGCCAGACTACCTTAATTAAAGAACTCGGAGAGAAAGGACCTTACCAGAGCTATCAGTGCAGACGTGGCCATCAGCGGGGCTCACAGGAATGGAGTCAGAGAACAACAGGCCCGCTAGCCTTGTGTGGGGGAGTACGCTAATATTCAGGGATCTCTGGAGTCGGCAGGCAGCTCCGTAAATAGCAGGAATGGTTTGGAGCAGGAGAACCTGATGAGGAAGGGACAACACGGGGTGACGTGTGTGTGCATGTGTGTGAAAGTGTGGCAAAGTGTGCAGCTGTGTGTCATAAGTGTGAGGGTCATTGTGAGTGAGTAAGAAGAATTGATTCAATCAATCGATCCATCAGTCAATCAATCAATCAATCAGTCAATCAATCGTCAGTTTTGCCTCTGGCATCCACCATGGCGTCCTCCATGCCTCGTCCTCTTCAACCTCTGACTTGTGAAAACACTCTCCCGACTCGCATATTTCTGGAAATGTTAGCTCACGGTTGAGGTGTGGATGGGAGAATGTGCAGACTGTAATTGTGCTCTGATTTGTTTGTGCTTATTATGTGGTTTCTTCCCTATCTGGATCCTGCTCCTTACCATATCTCATTCTCTGATTGCTCCCCATTCATAGAAGGAAATTGTTATGTTTCCTCAATTTCCTTTTTATTGTCTTTTTTGGTCAGGTTTGATTCATTTGTTTGTGTTAATATTGTCATTAGCGTTAATTATTGCCATTTTTCTGTGTTTTGCATTAGTTATTTCATTTCTACGTGTTCATGCTTCTAGTATGTTCCATGTATTTTGTGGGTGTTTCCCTAAGGGGCAGGGCCACCTGTCCATCACAGCTGAGTGACGCAGCAAACACAGAAGAGTTGCTTTACTTGCTGCTTGTTCTGTTGCTGACCTGTACGCATCTAAATTGTGCTTTGTATAGTCTGAATGCTGCATACGTGCACAAAAGGGAAACCATTTACCGATGATAAACCCCATGGCTGGTGGCATTGCCATTTCTTCAAGGATTGCCAGTTTTGGGTTGCCATCTATGCTGTGTGCATGCCTAGTGTAGACGAATGACGACTGCATATGCGTTTTTGGTCATTTTAGTTTGGCACTAGTAAGAATGGAGATTGTTTTCTTAAATGAAAACTTGGTATTGCGAATATAGCGTAATAAGAATGACCCAGAGACATTGGGAAGGTTTGGGGCAGCCACCCATACAATATTTCCCGGCTGCAAAATTGATTAAACAGAACAGACATGTTCACACGACTGAGTCCAAAACACAACTGATCATTGTCTTTAAGATGGCAGCTTTTAAATGCTCACAGAGGATGTGATGTCATCAGGACCGGAACCGAAAGTGACGTCGTTGGTTGCCCCGGAACCAGGCGGGTCTTCCCGAGAATGGTCTGCAAGGAATTGAGAGAGAGAATTAGTACCCTTTGCCACCCCCTGGTCTGGCGTGGAATTACATTTATTCATGCCCTTTAGTTGTCCCCTAAACACGCGTGTGTGACAATAGCTAAGCTTCCAAGTTTATTTTCCTTACGTTTCTCCATAGGTGGGGTTTCTGACTGTTAGACTTGTATCAAAGTAACTGAAGTGCACTAGTCTTTAGAATTTATTGACATACACAAGGATTTTAGATCTTTGATAACTACTTATATGTTGATGTAAAAGATGCAAAACAGATGAGACAAACAAACGTGATTCAGAAGATGCAGTCTGTTCTATGTTGCTGTTTTCCTGAAGTTTCTTGAGTTTAAAAGCCTTGCCGTCTAGTGTTTGACTTTGGAAGTGTTGCGTGACTCCATCGTTGGCTCATCTATTACTGTAATGCACAGCCTTAGGTGAAAGCCGTTACGTCGCCATATAAGGCTTTTTTTCTTCAAATTTAGTGACAAGTGTGTAGAAGTTAGACGTTTGCCAGACACTGTCATGAGGTTCTTACATTAACAGTTCCGTTAAAGAACTGGGGGTCTTTAGCTGGTTGGCAGCTAGCTTCTTAGAGTGGTCTTAGCAAAGTATTAAAGGATGAAGTATGATGCTGCGTGGAGTTGTGTGTCGTAGATGTGGGTGCAGGTGTTGCAGGCAGTGGAGTGAGGGCACTCTTTTCTGTACCATGTGGTCCTTTCTCTGTGGTGTGCTGTTGTCTCCCTCTGCTTGCTGTTGGGATTTTTGTTGTGTCCTCTGCATCTTCAAAGTTAAAGGCATAACAATCATTCCCCTCTAGAAGGAAAGCCACTTCTCAGTCTTCTCCAGCTTTACTCAGTCACTGGCAAAGAGCCTGAGCTCGGAGCAGTGGATCTTCAAGCTAGTTTGTGGTGGCCTACTCTAAGGCTCCATGGAGAGACACGTCGAGGCCCAAAGAAAGTTGTCACACACATGCTCATGAGAGGAGGCAGCTAAAGGGTCTAAATGAGAGTAATTCCACGCCAGACCAGGAGGTGGCGGAATGTACTGAGCTTTTTTCTCGCTTTCCTGCGGACCATTCACAGGAAATACCGCCTGGCCCTGATGACGTCATTTCTGATTTTGGACTTCTTGATGATTTCACTTCTGGTGCTGGGCCTTCTGATGACATCACTTCCGGTCCCGAACTTATGGAGGAGGACCCTTCCAGTTCCAGCCCTTTTTATGACGTCCCTTCCGGGTCTGAGCCTATGGAGGAAGATCCTTCCGGATACGGCCCCTGTTGACATCACATCCTGTTGTGGCCTATAAAGCAGTTGATCAGTTCTGTTTTGGACTCCGGAATTGTGCACATCAGTGCTATCAATTTAACCTTTTTGCAGCCAGGGAAGAATACATGGGTGGCTCCCCCAAACCTTTTATGACTTGTGTCTGATTTTTGTGACAAAGGTTATGATCTTTTTATCTCACTAAAGGGTGGGTGTCTTCATGCCCCAAAACATTTGGTCATCAGCTTCCTGTTAGAAAAAGACATCCATGCACCTGAGTTTAAAGGAAGGAGTAGCCTCTAGTGATTGGATCGAGGTCCCTTCTAGTTACAAATCCAGTGTCTTCTTATCGGTGCATTATTTGGACCATCAACATGTTTCTGCAGACATGTCAGCTCATTCTTGATTTACACCTTTGCTATTAGATGAAGATAGACAGCAGACTGAATTAGTCATTAAGCTGCAGTTCAGTTGTTCATTTTGTAACGACTTTCTGTATCGCTGCTTAGTCTGCCTTGTGTGCAAATGAAAGCCTAGCAAAGACTGGGCAATGCTCCCATGCTCCCATTGCCCAACAGTGCGCTAATCAATATTTGCATTAGTCATTGTGGGTTTATACATTTGTTATTGAAGGTGTGTGTGTGTAAATATGTGTTTGCAGGCACTTTTGCATTTATATTTGTGATGACATAATGGGGCTGCAGCAGATTTTAATTGGAATTGAAATTGGGAGAAGAAATTCTGAGTCATAACCTTAAAGTCGAGAAACAAATAACCAGGGCTCAATATGTGTAACAAAAACCACAGTCAAACAGAGGGGCAGAAATTTGAAAAACAGTAAATACACACGTGACCAGAATGAAAATGTTATTCTTACATTATAAGGAAGGGCACAGCTTGACGTTTATATGTTTGAATCAGTGATGTCACACACATCACAGTTCTAGTTGACCTCGTCTAGCTACTGCTGTGGGATGGCAAAGGGGCGTTAAAGCTTACTGTGAGATCTGCAAAAAAAGTCTCGGACCTTCATCAAAGTTGTCCAGAGAAGGCTTTACCGTAGACCCCAACCACTCCTGGCAGGCTGCAGCCTCCACAGGCCTAAAGATGGAGAGCTGGCTTTAAAAGTTCAAAATGCAATCAGAGTCTCAACAGAAGCATGCCTTCCTAGGGAGCAGAACCATAAAACCTTTGGCTAGATGAGACCAGTTTGTGCAAAAATTTGTTACCAATAAAGAATTATTAAAAAATTGGGGTGAAAAAGTACAAAAAAATACATAAAGGCAAAATAAAGGCAAACAGGTTTTTCCAAGGGAGGCAATGCAGGACAAACAAGTTCCAATGCACAATCTGAATACAAAATCTAAAAACAGAAGAGGAAACAAGAAACCGGAAAAAAAAAATACATCAAAACATGAAAAAGGCACAATGATAAAGGCAGGGGAAAAAAAAGTTCCTGGCCATAACACAAAAACAATGGCATAGGAGCTGTCAGCAAATGACCCCCAAAATGGTGGCAACCAATAAGACAAACAACATGGCATTTGTGAGAGATCATTACTTTTATTTAACAAAAACAAAGGTGACAATAAGATTCTGTGACCCCTTAAACAACTAAAAGGAAACCTTAATAGTTGTTTGAGACAATGGAAAATCATAAAAAATCAAAGACAATATTAGTGTTTGCATATGTGTATGTGTGTGTGTGGTAATAGACTTGAGCTTGAGTGTGCAAGTGAGTGTGTGAGTGTGTAATTGAAAGTGTGCCCAGGTGCAGGTGTGAGAGTATGGGAAGATGAGCCTCAGTGCCTCACCCTATGACTCCAGGACCTGAGGTCTGCCACCTCCTGATTTGTTATCAGCTCTAGGGGTGCACTGCAAGTCAAAGTTCTACCCTTGGCTTATTTTTTTAAAACGTATTTCCAAATTCATGGGGGTTGGAGCTGATATAACAATATCAGGTGCAATAATGGAGGCTGTGGACACCAGGGGGCACTCCAGCTCCCCAAACACCCAACACAAAAAGGCAGGAAGACAAGGTAAAAGCCCAAAGAGTCTTTAATTTGTGGGAAACTCTTTAAAACAAGCTTTTCTCACCACCACAGCCACAAGAATATGCAATAAGCACTGTATAGCACAATAAAGCAACTCTTTGTCTTTTCTCTCTGTCTCTCACTGGTTCGTTGTTTGGTGGGTGCGGCAACGTGCTATCGGCTCTCACTTGTCTCTAACTCTCTCTCACTGATCACTGCCTCCTTCACTCCTCCACGCAAGCTTTTTCCACCTTCCACCCGACTCTGGCTCATCCATCTGAGGCAGGCAGCCCTGTTTATCTTCCACCTGGAAATATATCTGGTGATGCAATGCTGTAACTCTGAAGAACTTCCAGGTTACGATGGAGCCCTACTGTGTAGGGACTCCCAAATCCCACAACCCCCTGGCGGACACCAGGGGACCTGGCAAGGCTGTCCCCCATGAGTACAACACCCGGCATGCCTTGTGGGCATCCATGCAGGGATCCAATCCTTGGCTCACTGCCATCTAGAGCTCCGGGGGAGATCATGCCCCATCTCTCCCCCGGTCCTTCCATCCCAATGCCTGGGTAGGAACACGGGCCGTCCTTCACAAGGTGTACCAAATCATCATACACACTCATCTTCATACACTCGGTCACAGTCCACCTAACCTTCATGTTTTTGATATGGGAGAGGAAAAACTGGAATACGAAAAGAAAATCCATAAAACGAGAATAACATGCAGACATTTCAAAGTGCCTGGGCTGGTTTTTAAGGCAAGTGTGCAGACCACTGTCCCCACCGTGCTGCCCAGAAGGAGTTTAATCAGATAGTAAAGGTATCAGACTCACTTTCATAGCTGCAGTGCCAGGTGTCAGTCAGCAGAACAGAGACAGTGCCCAGTCGTCACCCATAGTGACATGCCCACAATGTGGCATCCGGCATGCGGCATCGGTCTGTCAAGCATCTTTTGAATAAATAGCCTTTGTCAAACAGTCGCTTAGCATGAAACACAATACGGCAAGATTGATTGCTTCACTTAGCAGACTCCAATTCCGAAATTTCATTCAGCCTGTTTACATTTTCTCCATCCTCCCTTCTCCAACGGCCTCCCTGGTCACACAGCTCACTTTTGTCACCTTGAGTGTTCCCAAGGCCTTAGCCTGAAAATATATTAGGTTTCATTTTTAGATGTGAGCTATCATCCCTGAAGACTTGAGTCCACATGTTTGTTTTACTGAATATTATTATGAAAGAACAAGAGGTTGGGCAGCCATTTCTGGTTTATAAATAGCCAGAATGCTCTTGGGGGCCACTCCACATCAGCTCAACAGACTTATGTAGCATATGCAAAAAAAGAAAAGAAAAATGGTGACAATACAAGGCTTATCTGGACATCTGCTAAGACACTGGACTGGGAATTCGGTAGTGTGTGGCCCAGTGGCTCTGGACTGGTGGCCTTTTGATTCAGACTCAGGCCTGCTAGAATCCAACTTGCAGAAATACAGTCATGTGAAAAAGTAAGTACACCCACGGACATTGTTGACTTTTTCAACATATTTGAACCAATTTGTGCAAGCAGTACCTACAGATAAAGGTGTGTTCACGCTCAATATCTAAATTAACAAAAATACAGATTTGTCACCTGCGTGTAAGAGATATGTGCCACAGACTCGAGGGTCTCGTTGTACGAGAGGCAATCAAATGGAATGTATTGGATTGGATACTGTATAAGTGGTCAATCAGGGAGAAATGCCATCAACAATGAGCTTTACATGAAAGACATTAGAAGAGCTCCGACTCCTCGTCTACGGGTAACTAGAGGCTGTCTGGTCAATGCAGGAATAGCACAGAGCCATCATCTGTGAGCACACTGGCAAGGGCCCTGTGAGGTTAATAAGAGGAAGCGGGATGTAAATTATATTGGGCCCGAACATGATAAATGTAAAAAAGAATAACTTTCATGTTAATATTTTACGTGTCTGGTCCCCAGAGAGACACAGAATCAGGAGTGGTGACTCGGCTATCGGGTTAGCTCTCAGGAAAACCTGAAATTGTAAAGGGAGGCAGAGTCCCAAAGCAGCTACGTCATGTTACTGCTTAATGAGTTCAAAGAGATTACTTTGACTGTTATGGTAAGATTAATGGCAATTCACAGCCATAGAAAAGAGAAGAAAATCAGGAGAACGATTGTAGTTAGTGATGAGAGAAACAAGCAGATTTCAATTCACATACAGTTCAGTGAAACTGACAGTAAAATTTGTTTCGCAAACAGTTTTGCAATTGCAAACTTCAAAACGCCCTAAAAAGAGATTGTTTGCTGGTAACATTAGGGTGGAAAACAAAAATTTTTCTCTTAAAAGTCGGTGGTTACCTGTAGTCTGATGCCCACCAGTAAAATCAATTCGATTTATGCCTCTCGTTCATGTCACCGTGCGGAAGCACAATGCTTTTTTATTAAAAAGGTGCAATGCTGCATATTTTCACAAACCAACAATATCCCTTTATCCACAAAAATTTGCACTCACCCTCTAATCTCTTTTTGAGGTAACATTTTGGTGTTCTCTTTATTCATCTTTGAATTGTTCAAAAAAACTGGAAATCATCTCAGCTGATAACAGACCCTCCCATTACACAAAGGAATTTGTTTCAGTGATCAAAGGTGGAAAGTCGCTTTAAAGACCCACACAAACCATTTCAGAAATTCCATTCTTCCCAGTGCCATGTCTTTTTAAGAAGGAGATAATCAACAATTTCCAGAAGTGTGGAGTGCGTATCAGGTAACCATTTTACGAGTACATCTGCTAGACAAAGTTAGTAAAGAATCCGTTTTCAGAGGAATTTGGTGTGAGTTTTAACCTGTCTTGTCTCAATTTGTCTGATTTTATTTATTTTTTTCTATCTGTTGCAACTCAGATGGCAAATTACATGTTTTCTAGTGTAAACACAGCAAAAACAGATTGGTTTATTTTGAATATTTTTAAGGTACTCTATTTTGTTAATTGGGCAAGGGGTTATACAATTCTACTCTCCCTTTTTGGAGCGCAATTGGCTCAGCCGATTTGAGTGCAGGTCACAAGACTGCATTTAAGTTTTAGGGCCAGGCCTACTTTGCATTATCCATTGTTCTTAGAGTACAGAGTCCTAGTTTTTGAAGTTAGTTAGTTTTTTGGGACACACATACCAAGGGGTACCCAAAAATAACTGGAATTGAAAAAAAAAATAGTTTTAATAATTTACTGAATTACTTACTTTCTGTATTATCTATATCTATTATTTATTTATTTATTATATTACATATCTATTGACTATATTATGTATCTAGATTGCATACATTGCATCAATGTTCATATTGCTTACAACATGTCAATATTGCTGCTATTTCTTTGTCTTTTTGCGTAATGTCTTGTCTTGTTTGTATTTTATTTTAAATATTAATTTTAATTTTAATTCTATTTTTAATTTAATTTTAATTTTTTATTTGCACTTCATGTTCTTACACTTTGGACCTTGAGCTTTGCAATTTCGTCTATCTGTATACTTGTATATGGTTGAGATGAAAATAAAGTTTGCTTTGACTTGACTTGAAACTTTAATTGCCTTCAAAGTACTTTCCGTGTAAATGAATGGACTTGTCCCAACAGTTTTCCCACTGGTGGAAACATTTTTGGAATTCCTGAAGAGGAATGTTGTCCAATGCCTGCAGAAATTTTTTTTTTTTTTCACTTCCTCCACCGTACAAAAATGTTTTCCTTTAAGTTCTTTTTTCATATGGGGGAACAAGAAAAAGTCACACTGAGCAAGATGGAAAGAACTCCAAGACACACAAGTCAATTCAGAAATCTCCTGTAGTCCGATGATCTTTGTAAATTGCGTTGCTAACCTTTTCAAGATTTTCGTCATTGCTAATTGTGGAAGGTCGGCCAGATGTTGGTTGGTTGGTCTTCAAGTGACATTTCTCCTTATTGAAAACGTGAAAACCACTCGTAGACCTGTGTTTTATTGAAAGTTTCCTCTTTAAAAGCAGTTTCAAGCATTACTACAGTTTCAGCAACTGTTTTCCCTAAGAGAAAACAAAATTTAACATGGACTCGCTATTCTTTATGATCACCTTGTGTAGTACTGAAACAGGACAAACTTTAAAAATCAGTAAACAAACAGGTATCGCTAGCTAAGCGGAGGCAAGGTACACTCCAAAATGTGGTGACAGATAGAGCAACTTGAATGGCGGCTGGTGCGTGAATGAGCAGGGCCACTCCTGGCTCCCTACTCCTGATGTCACGCTTCCTCCTCCCCTCGGCCCGCAGCCTCTGTCTCACATTAGCACGAATAAATTGCTCCTGCAAGCAAACTTTGATACGAAGTCGCAAAATCAACCAGAATGTTCAAGCAAACTATAGGAAAAAACCTGATCTAAATCCATTAAGTAGTTCTCTTGTGGAAAGTGGAGAGACAGACAGACAGACTGACATTGGATTTTAAACATATACAGATGATGTTGTGCTTTTCCTGTTGCTAATTTGATTTCCAGATTCTCTGAATTTGTCCTGTAACACTTATGCTCTTGTTATTTCATTTCCTTTTGTCCCAACATAAAGCACAATCAGAGGGTCTTCCTGGTAGAGGGTCTACTCTTTGTGTGATGTGAAAATCTCTTTCTTTTTTTATGCAGCACAATGTTGTCTCTTCCGAATCCCCATTGCAAATCATACTGGTTCAGTTGTGAAGGACAGAATCTTCACCTTCCTTATTTTCATTTCAACATCATTTGATTGAGGGGTCTGTGTAGTTTTCCAGCAGAGTAGATCTCTATGTCGTTTCGGTCTTTTTTGATGAATGGATGCTTAGTTTGCTTTTTTTTCTTTCTTGCTGTTGTCTGCATTTTCTTGCTGTTGTTGTTGTTTAGGTGAGTATTTCAGGATTTGTTCAGCTGGCTGGGCCTTTAGTCTTGTGAAAATCTCCGGCTTTCTGAAGCTGTTGCTCAGGTGCACACATCTCTGTACTGTCAGTTGCTCTTTGGTGACAGTTTTCACTTGTGCCCTTCAGATCCATGAGATCTTGGGTACAGTCATTGAGATTTTTAAAGAGGACTTGGGAGAGCTCAATTTGTATTCCTTACTGACATGACCAAATAATAGAGGCAAGCCCCTTAAATGGAGCAAGCCAAAAAAAAAATCAGCATTTAACGCCTTTAGTTGTCAGTTGCAGCACTGTGTTATTCCATGTGAAGCTTGCAGGGCCAGACATAGGAAATATACTGTGGCATACATAGGCCCGACTGGCACTCACCCACCCACAGTGAAGGCTTACAGTATAAAATTGAAACTGTGACCTGCAGGCTCATAAATGAAACATAGCTCTACATTAACCCTGTAGGTTAGCTACATGATAGTCTAACTATGAGGGTTCTGTGGAAAAGACAAGTCAAAAAGAGTTCAACAGTGCCTTTAAAAATATTCACAATGGCTTTAATGTGGCTTTTCTGACACTGATCAACAGAAAAAGACTTTTTAATTTCCAAATGAAAAAAGGTTTCTGCAAAGTGGACTAAATTAATTTGAAATAAAAAATTGTGAGTGGTCTCTCCTTGACTTTCTCGTATACCCAGATATAGGGATGGATATTTGAGGAGTGAACTACAAGACAATGATTATATTTTTATATTATGTACATTAAAGAACCATCAACAACAAATCAAATCAAACTAATAATATATGGAACAATTATTAGAAACGTAAAGTTGAATAAATCGGACTCTGCAGCTGCATGAATAAAAGGTAAAGTATCACTTCCTGTTAGCGGAAATAGCCGAAAAGTTGATAGAAATTTATGTTTTGTACCTAATACTTGTATACAAAACTTAGTTGACCTAAGTGAACTCGTACTCAAGTTATCATGTTTACATATGCACACTGCGACAGATTAAGGCTTTTTTTGCTCCCTTGAACACTCAGACCACACGTCAGACACCAGGTAAAAGTCCAAAGATGAATATTTATTATAATAATAATGTGCACAAAGCACCTTCCTCTCCACATTACTCCAATAACAATAATCAAATAAACAATAACCAATCCCCCACTCTCCCAGACGCTTAGCCACCCTGCCTCCCAACTCAGCTTGTCCGTCTGGGATTTCCCAGAGTCCTTTATAGTCCTTGACCCGGAAGTGTTTGTCCCTCAGTCCATGTGACTTTTTATCACTTCCGGGTCAGGTAAAAACTCCTTTTCTTCATCCCGGAAGCGCGTCATTTCTTCTGTCCATGTGACTGGGACGTACTTCTGGGGTGTAGAGAAAATAGTCCCTGGGCCTCCCTGCAGCGACTCCTGGCGGCCCCCATGGTATCCAGTAGGGCTGTGCATTTAAAGTCCACTGTCCATAATTCCCTGCTGGCATTCCAGGCATCTCCATGTTGCAAGGAGGGCTCCATCTGGCGGCCTGGGGGTATTGGCCAGGATGAATGGCCGGCCATGTACCACAACACACAGGTAGACAGACACACACATAATTCCAAAAATGGTAATTTCAAACTCAGGGAGGTCTAAAACATCAAGATTCATCAAAATCATTGTTTTGTCTAGAGTGAGCTCTACTTTCTCCTTTTGTATTATTAATGTGTAGCCTTTGTCAGAATGCCTTAAATCTCACAGACGTACCACTGTTTATAAGGTATTGTACTTTATAACTTCTCCCTACCTTACTTTCTACATTTATAACCTCAGGCAATTAGGTGTAGTAAAAGACAAGCAGAAGTTAAGTTACACTTTATATAATGTATTATTGATAATATTCATAAATAATAAAAATATGCAACGTACAAGTGAACACTGGCAACCATACAACCTGATAAATACTGATGTGTAGTTTCAGGCGGCCCACAGACTTGTTAGTTACTTAAAATGTCTCTAGTTAAGGCATCATTTGTGGTCAGCTTTCTTCAGATCAGACTGCAGGCCTTTCTCAATATGGCTGCCGAGTTGTGCTCTTCATTGTGTTGTCCTTTTCAGTTCATGGTGTTTGAGATGCTCTTTCATCAGTATGGTTTAAGAGATATAGGACAGGGGTAAAGCAACCAAGTTTATGCATTCTTTGTCCAAACCCTTACACCAATATGGCGTCATGCTGCAGAATGGCCTCTGAATTGAATTTCACAGAGTCTTTCTAACTGCATGATCAAAGGGAGGCAGGTACACTAGATGTTCTCAAGGAGTGAACTTTTATTGAGGTGAAACTCTCTTAAAATTACTAAATCTAACCTCTCACCAAGACAAGAGTGGAACCAATGAAGGACAGTCTCAGAGAGTTCAGTGATGTAAGTGCTCCAGGAGGATGCAATGATAGATCATCTCCAAAAAGATTATTGTGCCCTCAATATGTAAACCTCAAATGGGATTTCCCATGGATGGTTTGGAGGTTGAGATGATATTGCATTTTTTTTTCAGAGCCTTAGGGAGGAAAGGCAGGTTGAACACATTAGCCTGGCTTTCATAATCAAGACTGATTTTCCTAACATGAGGTCTTGTTACTCCAGTTTTGTGGACTGATCGAAGGGAGTGATGAACAATGAGTGCAAAGACTGGACTAATCCTTGGCTTATGAGCTTTTAGCAAAGAGGTAGAAATTACATCCAAAAAACAAGATGACCTCATCAAGTTTCTTAGCAATGACCATTAAAAATTCATGGAGGATGATATTGAATTGGGTGACTAAAATGGTAAATTTATAGTCTGACAGGTCTGGGACTTGATATTTGGCCCTTTTGACCTTAAACACCATGAGTCTGATACACTGTGTCAGTGTAACCTTAGGTATGATGGTGTGCAAGGCATTAAAACATGACTAATGGGAGAAAAAAAGAAGCCTTGACTTGCTAATATCATTGGTAATGAGGCTGGAGTCATTTGTGGCCCTTCTCTTATTAAAGGCTACAGAGGGTCCCGACTCTGAAGCCTAGCATTCAAACCCATGTCCAGTAGATTTCATTTTACTTAGCTTAGAGTGAGTAAGAATGCAGTACATACCTGATCTGGTGCAGGCTGACAAAGGTCACCAACAGAGGACTTAACCTTCTCATTAATAGTTGAAACATCTATTGAGAGATTTGTGGATTTTATGTACCAAAAGATACTATGAGCTTGAATTTTATATACAGTGTTGTAATCAAAATACTGTATCTCATCACATGGCCATATGGTCAGGAAGACTAAGATGACTAACTGTAAGGTGAATTAAAGCTGCAGATTTTGCTCATTTCTTATATATAAACGTCTACGTGTGGAAGTGTGTGTGTCTGTCCATCCTGGAAGTGAGAGGTGGAGTCGGGGTAAGGGCTCCACCTCCGAGGATACACAAGCGAGGCCGGCACATCAGCAAAACGAAACCTCCGAAGAAAGAGTCACTCACTTACCCTCTAATCCACAAGCGATGCGAGCACATCAACAAAATGGAAACCCTTTTACTTTTCTTCCCGTCACTAATGCACAAGCGAAGTGAGCACATCGACAAAACGAAAGAGATGCCCAGAGTAGTTCCTTTCAATAACCTGACATCTCTACATTTCATTTTTTTTTCTGATGATTTCAATAGTTTCTAGGACCCCGGGCTTTTTACAGCATGGGCTTCCACAGCTAGTATGTTATAAAAATATAACAACAAAACAAAGAAAAAGTGCTGGGGTCCATGGCAGATCCCCTTTTAGTCCTTGAGAGTGTACCACCCAATCGCCAAACACTCATTCAGCCTTGCATCCAGTTAATCAGCAGACATATTTTTTAAATAGGGTTCAGGAGATGAAAGTCACAAAATGAGTGAAGGTCAAAATCATGAATGTATCCTATTTGTGGTCGCAGCCAAATTACTAAACTAAGACACTGTCATAATGTGTATATTCTGAAATCAAGAAAACTATAACTAATAGAGACTATCTCAATTTTTTTCTTTTATAATGCAAAATTGAGATCGCATCTGGAGTATTGTATGCAGTTTTGGTCATTGAGCTACAAGAAAGACATAGCAGCACCTGAAGCTGTGCAGAAGAGAGCAACCAAGTGCATCCAAGGACTTAAGGACACGTCCTACTGAGACAGGCTCAGAGAATGAAACCCGTTTAGTCTCAAGCAGAGGAGACTGCGTGGGGACCTCATCCAGGTCTTCAAAATTCTCAAAGGTATTCATAAAGTATATCCAGAAGAATTCTTCCTTCTCAATGGTGAATCATGTACTTGAAGACACCAGCAGAAATTAATGGTAAGTGCACTTAAGACTGAAGCCATCAAACACTTCTTTATTCAAAGAGTTATGGGAATCTGGGACAAACTACTTAGCCAAGCAGTTGAAGCATAAACCTTGCTAATCTTTAAGAAGTATCGGGGATGAGTTAGCTATAAGTTAAACAAGTGACAAATGGACTGAATGCTCTCCTCTTGTTTGTCAAATGTCTATGTTCTAAAGTGTCTGAGATAATCACAAAGTGATTATTAAGTGTTGTAATCTCTGGTTATCCTGCATAGCAATGCAACTAATAACTGCATATAAGCTAAGTCCAAAATGGCAAGACCCTCAAGAAACAAATGGTGTCACAATACGATGTTACATATTATATAACATTTTTAACAATTGACTTTAGCTCAAAATAAGCCTTAAAAATAAATTCTCCATGCTTTCATTTTCATTTTTTTTCATTTTCCTGATTATTTGTTGTTGTGATGTGAGATTTTGCATATAAATTGATAAATATTGTGTATGTCTTTATTTATAATTGAGGCAAAGCAATGTAATTTAGTGTTTACCCCCCCCCTTTATGACTGAGTCTCTTTGAATTTTACGACAGAGTTGGGAGAGGGTGTGCCTTAAACCAGTTTGGCGAGTATTTCTTTGCTAAAGTGTTTCTCTCATCCCCACACAAAGCCAGGTTTTTTTGGGGGGGTGTCTTAGGTGTTAAGATGTTCTATTTCCCCCATTGGTCTGAGGTATGGCTCTTTGGAATTGGCTTGTCTCAGAGGCCTTTAAGTACCATGATGTCCTATTGGCTGTAGGGGTTGGACAGAAAACCCATACATTTGCTTGCTTTATCTCACTCTCTCTCTCTCTTACTGATCTGATAAAGAAGACCATCACACCATGAACTGAAGACAACACAATGAAGAGCACAGCTTGGCAGCCATATTGAACAGACATGTGGCTGAAAGCTGAGCACCAATGATGCCTTAACTAGACACATTTTAAGTAACTACAAGTCTGTGTGCCGCCTGAACTGTATATCACCATTTAATCAGGTTATATGGTTGCCAATATTCAAATGTACTTTGCATATTGTTATTATTTATGAATATTATCAATAATACATTATTTTATGTGTAACTTAACTCCTGCTTGTCTTTTTACTACATCTAATTGCCTGAGGTTATAGATATACTGTAGAAGGGAAGGTGGGGATACGTTATATACAATAATATCTTATAAACAGTGGTAAATCTGTGAGATTAGGCATTCTAAGGCTACATATTAATAATGCAATAGGGGAAAGTAGAGCAATATATATATATATATTACTCTACCAAGATAAAACATTTGTTTACTTTTCCAACACCTTAAAATTTGATTATCAGCTTCATGTTTTATCTCCCCCATTAGCCCAAATGCCATGCTTGTATCTGTGATGGCACAGTGCAGCTTCCCCATGGTCCTGGTGTCATGGGTTACCATTCTCTGCCTGGTCGTTATCTATGACGTACTTATGCTCTCCCTGTGTCTTCTGGGTGTTTTTCTCCCATGTTAAGTTTTTTTGGGATTTTCCAAAGTAGATCTGTGATGGACTGGCACTCATAGCTACATCTTACACTGTTTGTGGCACAGACAGAGAACACGAATGAAAGGAAAACAGAATGATGAAGCATGATGTAGAAAAAGAAAGCAAGGATTAAAAACTAGGTGATCAATCAGAAAGAAGCTTCTAAGCCAAATGCACAAACGAAAGATGAAATCCAAGGATATGCACGAATGGAAACTGAAGAGACTATAAAGCTTAAAAAGTTTGTCGTAATTTTTTTTTTTTTAAGTTTGATGATCACACTTTCTGTATTGGGTTTTTAATAAAATTGCGAATGATGCTATGTGCCCCTCCGGTGTGTACCCTATTCAAGACGCATGTGCATCCCAACATCGTAATCACAAAATAACAGTGGCTGTCAGAAACCGAGATGGCACTGCACAAAAAATAATAAACAACCAACAAATAAATGAAATTGCTAAAATACTAAAAAAAAATACTAAAATGCCCTACACCCAGAATGTTAGATTCAGTGAAAAAATAACCCAGCCATGGGCAAACTGTACAACTGAGAAATAAATTAATAAATCTATGTTCACTCATGACACATCCTGCTTTGTTGCAAATACTGTTCACATATTGTGCCCCCGTGACACCGAATGGAACTAAGTGTGTCTGAGAATGTTAAGTTATTTCCTGACTAAGAGGGTCTGAGTCCCTCAGCCTGCCTGTCCTGAGCGCCTTATCGCACAGTGCATGGTCACCTAGGGCATGTTACTTATTTAAACCATAAATGTAATATATTCATTTAAATAAAAATAATAAAAAAAAAACTCACAGGGAGGTGGTGAAATGAGTCAGAGATTCAAAGAGAGAGAAAAAAATGACAAAGTTTTATTGTTCATCTCATTCATATGAGTCACTTGGTTAACGCATTACTAATTCACTTTTCTGTTCAAATTAAGCTGCTGCATTTCTGCTGTTGTCTTGAACTCGTGTCTGATTTCTCATGTCAAGTCAGAGGAGAGTCTCCTATCAATCACACGTCTGACGATCTCCTCACGACCTGAAAGGATAATTCAGATGTACTCAGGCACAGGGGGGTTTTCTCACTACTTTTCATTTCAGCCAGTCAAATATGCCAAGAAATGTTCAAAATACATAATTACAGCTGAGGATGTGGGGCCTCATTGAACTAGAATTGACGCCAAATAACATTTTTTTTTTTTTACGTAAACATTAGTATTTGTCATTGTTTTCTATTATACTAAAAGCTCTTTTGTATGACCAAATTTTATAACAGCTATGCAGCACCAATATCTTGTATTCAAATTCAGATAAATCAGGGATTTGCAAAACAAGTACCAAAAGCAACATTTTTTAAATTGTATCCCAATTCTAAAGACATTTAATAAAAAATAATTGGAAACACCAAACTGATGAGTGAGTGTGGGTGTATAATAGACTGGTACTCCATCCAAAACTGGCTCCAGTTCCTCATGATTCTAGGGCGGACTACAGCAGTTTTAGAAAAATGAGTAATTTGATTGCCACAGATAAAGAATGGAAAGTATGATAGATAGATAAATAGCGTGGCCGACAGCCGGGGCCCTTACTTGGCCGGGACACCCCGGCAATGGAAGGACTGGGGGAGAGAGCTTTTTCAGGACATTTTCTCCCTTGGATCGATAGAGGGCAGCCCCCTTGGCCTGCAGTGAGGCCACAGGTTTGGAGGATGGTGGTCTGTGAAAGAGGGAGAAAACGCATTAGTGCAGTTCGTTTGCCCCTGACTCTGAATCTTATCCCCAGCCCTTAGTCTGCCTCCCATGTGCGTGTGTGTGACAATAGAAAGATAGATTAGCGTAGTTGGCAGGATTACATAGATAGATAAATAGTGAAAGCCACTTTATTAGCTAGATAATGAATGGCACTATATTAGATAGATAGATAAATAGATAGCGTGGCAGACAGCTGGCAATGGAAGGACTGGGGGAGAGAGCTTTTT
The DNA here is from genome assembly GCA_026402145.1 of Polypterus bichir lapradei. NCBI lineage: Eukaryota > Metazoa > Chordata > Cladistia > Polypteriformes > Polypteridae > Polypterus > Polypterus bichir. The sequence goes on along the minus strand of JANRMT010062839.1, from coordinate 7,659,325 downwards.
CAGGACATTTTCTCCCCTGGATCGATAGAGGGCAGCCCCCTTGGCCTGCAGTGAGGCCACGGGTTTGGAGCATGGTGGTCTGTGAAAGAGGGAGAAAACGCATTAGCGCGCTTCGTTAACCCCCTTGACTCTGCGTGTTATCCCCAGTTAAGCCCTTAGACTGCCTCCCGTGTGTGTGTGACAATAAATAGATAGTTAAGGTACTTTATGTGATAGAAAGTCTTTTAGATAGATAATACTTTATTCCTCTCCAGATGGAATTTTACTGCAGAAATTTCACACGCTTCTTGCAATTAAAGCCAGGTTGGTTACATTTCTTTAACTCAAGTAGTTTATTTGTAAATACTCAAGTTTAATGGTACGTTAGCCAATGTGACCAATTAGCTTGAATACTTTCTCCACAAGCCCTTATTAAGCAGCAAATAATTAAACCTGTTGGTGTATTGTGCACTTTTTAAGGATACAGCAAGCATAGTTTTCAGAAGACGTGACAATCACGCTGATCCACTTGTGAGCACCCATGAATGGCATGTATGCTATCACTGGCTGCTGTGGAGATTACTTTGAGGGTCTGAACTGCACTGACAAACAGAGATTCAGTAAAAGATCTAGAAACATGTTTCATTCTGTCATAGTACATTAAAAAGGCTTGTCCACCCTTTAGTTTTTGGTTCCTAGTGCTTTTTATCAAGTGGTCACTGTCTCAACTGTCCATGACCTGTATATTCCTAAATGCCTCAAACGGCAGGATAAGAATAACAACCGATATTTCAAGGCTCACAAACAAATAGAAAAATGAGCAAAATATCCAAAACATTTCTGGGCTACAAAACCTCTGCACAACCGATTGATTGATCAAAGCAGCTTCCCAAAGAGTATACAAAGTGTAAGCTCCATCATTCAGAGAGTCAACATCTTACCTGTGATGCCAGTCAATACTGGGCCAGACAAGTTCTATCAGTCTTCACCTTTTGGATGTTGCTACTAAAGAAGGGTTATTTTGTCTAAGGCTCGATCACTTAAACATTAGAAATATGAAAAATAAGACAAGACCATTCATTCTATCAGACTTGTTTGATTAGGTAATAGTTGTGGTCCTGATATCTCATTCAGGTATTTTATAAAAGGGTTCAAAATAACCATCTCAGCACCTATGTCAGATTGTCAGAGCCTTTTGTGTGATGAAGTGCCTTCTGGATTCCATCTTGAATGCATTTCCCCTTAATCTCCTCCGGTATCCTTGAGTAGGTAATAACTTGTTTTGCCTTAAGTTCGAATTTTACATCTGGTTTCATCATGTTGGCTATATCAGTGCAGTAAACAGGGTTTGACCTCCCATTGCTTAAACCGTTTGTCTGGTCCCATCTGAGTTGATGTTTCCATAGAATCTTAATGCTCTTCCATGTGCTCCTGTAATGCTACTTGACAAATGCCAGCGAGTATGCTTTGTGATGGATCTGGGGCTCATTCCTGCTTATGCACCATTGTAGAAGGATGGGTCCACGTGACCCCTGTAGTGAGTGAAGCAGGCAGAGATAATGCAGGGATGGCTGTAGATTTCTTTCAACAAATAGAACTTGATTTATCTGTTGAGTTACCTTTCCCAAAATTTATCTTCATTAATGACTAACATTACAAGACTACAAGATGTTTTCTTTTCTACCTTAGTGATTTTTCATCATAATCAAGTTTTTTACATGCAACTTTACTGAATACAGCATCACCTGTTAATTCAGGAATACAAATAGCTCAAAAATCTCCAGACCTTGGAGAAAACAGACCCCTTGTCCTTTTAAAGGAAATGCTCTTTATCTTCTGTTTTGAACCAATGACTTGGATCATATTAGCAGTAGAAGTCAGCACTCGCTTTCATTCTGCTAATGGTCTGGTTACTCAGTTTTGTGGCTTCACTGGGCTGTCCCCCTAATAATTAACACCAGAGTCTGGGTCAGAGATTTGTGCTGCAATGATAATGCTAAGTGACCTCAGAGAGATCTCCCACCAATGAATGAAGCATTCTGTCTCTGTGATTTACAAGACATTCTTACAATACCTTAAGACACCATCTGAAACCCCACACTGCTGCCACCAGAACACCACATGTCACAAATCCACTGGCAGATGTACATCATGCCTCCAAATATTTCTTCTATATCCAGAAAGCCTGACCACTCCCTGAGACAACTATAGATGAACTAAAATATGTGAATATAATGAAACGAATAAAGCAATAAAGGAAGGATGCACAAAGATTACCTGAAACACACAAGTATTCACACCCCTTTACTTGGTACTTAGTTGGAGCCCCTTTGGGTGATTACGGCCTGGAGTCTTCTTGGGTCTGCTAGTCGTCTCTGTAGATTCTCTCAAGCGCTGTCAGGTTGGATGGAGGCTGTCAGTAGACAGCTGTTTTTAGGTCTCTCCAGTGCTGTTTGATTGGGTTCAAGTGAAGATAGGGCTCTGGCTAGGCAACTCAAGGATGTTTCCAGAGATGTCCCTAAACCACTCCTTTGTTGTCTTTGCTTTATGCTTATGGTCATTATCCTGTTGGAAGGTGAGCCTTCAGTTCAGTCTAAGGTAGGGAGTGTTCTGGAGCAAGTTTTCATTAAAGGTATCTCGGTTCTTTGCTCCGCTGAGCTGTTCCTTGACCTTGTCTAGTTTCTAAGTCCCCAACCTCATATTGTGATGCTGTTATCTGCATCCTTCACTGTTGGAATAATGGTTTCCTCTAGATATTATACCAAACTTTGGTTTCATCAGACCAGAGAATCTTGTTTCTCATAGTCTGAGAGTCCTTTAGGTGCCTCTTTGCAAATTCCAAGTGGACTTCTTACTTCTGTTTGGCCACTCTTCATAAAGTCAAGATGTGTGGAGTGTTGCAATGATGGTCCAAAAATGGTTATCCTTTTGGAGGTTTCTCCCATCTCCACACAGTTTCTCTATAGCTCATCCAGAGTGACCACTGGGTTCTTGGTCACCTCTCTTACTCTTACGAAGGCCCTTCTCTCACAATTGCTCAGTTTGGCTGGATGGCCAGTTCTACAAAGAGTTGTGGTTGTCCCAGACTGCTTCCGCTTAAGAATTGTGAAGTCAACTTTGCTCTTGGAAACCTTTAATGCTGCAAGAAGTTTTTTCTAGCTTTCCCCAGATCTGTGACTCAACACAATCCTATCTCTAAGTTCTACAGAGAACTCCTTAGACAAACTCCTTTGCTTGGTGGGGCCGTGGGACCTTCTATCAGGTGTGTGCCTTTTCTAACCACATCTAATTGATTAAATTGACCATGAGTGGACTCCAAACAAGGTGTGGAAACATTTCAGTGATGATCAATAGAATGGAATGCACCAGAGCAAGTGTCATAGTGAAGGATCTAAATACTTGTGTCAGTGTGATATTTGAGGATTTTATTTTTAATAGTTGCAAAAATTGTATAAAATTATGTGCCCTCTTTGTCATTCTGGGGTATTGAGTATTGATTTTTGTCGGGAATAAAATAATTTGAACGCTTTTAGCACAAGGCTGCAGCATAACAAAATGTGAATAAAGTGAAGGGGCCAGAATCCTTTTGAAATCCACTGTGTTTTTTGGGGGCATGGCCTGTGTGGAAACCCTATTCTTCTTCAGTTAATCTGTGTTAATGTTATTTTATAATTTTAAGACAATGTTTTGTTACAAAAGTCTTCCAGTAAGACAACAACACATTAAGAAATCATGCGCTAATTTGAGTAAACACATACTTGCTTCATTTCTGTGGGTAACATGGAAACAGATGGCCAGTCTTCTCATTTAACAGAGCTCCTTTCCCGTACATATCATTATAAAACTTGACTTACTGGAAATTTCCTCCTGTACTCACTTGTAGTGTTCTGATGCTGCTCAAATTCACACCGTCAAGGGGACGGTGATTTATTTATTTTTTTTTGGTGGGGATTCCAGAAAAGCAGCCAGCCTTGGCCCGACCGGCACTCACTCACAGAGACATGAAATCCAATAAATCAAATGAATGAATGAATAATATATTACTTGGAAATGAAATATAAACAACAAAAAATCAGATAACCCTCCCCCTCCCCTTTGGCGAAAACAAATACAACACACAACAATAAACACCTAACACAAAATACCCATGACAATGTCCATAAATCAGTCCCAGTGCAGCACTAACAGAAAAAAGGGTATGGAGGAAAAGATGACGAGCCTGGGAACAGCTTTCCGTAAGTAACGTAGTGTAACAGTAGGGGGCGCTATCGCTCCCTTGAACCCTCAGGTACCACGCCAAACACCTGGTAAAAGTGCAATAATCCTTTGTTTTATTATAATAATTATGTGCACCAAGCACCCTCCACTCTACAGTACGCATTAATTATCCACAATACAATAATAATCACAATAAACCAATCCTCCGACTCATAGACGCGTTGCCCTCCTACCACCCATCTCAGCTCAACACTCTGGTGTTTCACTGTCCTTTTTATAGTCCACGACCCAGAAGTGCTCCTTAACCTGCAGTCCTTGTGACTTCCTAGCACTTCTGGGTCAAATCTAAACTCTTCTTTCTTTGTCAGCCCGGAAGCACTTTATTCCTTCCGTCCTCATGACCGGCAAGTACTTCCGGGCTGTAGGAAAAGCCAATGTCTCTGTGTCTCCCTGCAGCGTCCCCTGGCGGCCCCGACGTTATCCAGCAGGGCTGTGCACTACAACTCCAAAGTCCATGATGCCCTGCTGGAATTCGGGGCATCTCCACATTGCAGGGAGGGCTCCATCTGGCGGCTTGGGGGACTTTGCCGGGATAAACTGCCGGGCATAGTCCACAGTAGTAAACAGTCTTACCGGTAGTCCTGATGCAGCGAGGGGTGAGATTTGTGGGAACGCTCCTTCTGAAGACACATGACAGGCAGGTACGAGACAGTCCAAAGATCCTTACGAGTTCACGATCCGGGATATAAACAATATTCCAGAGGGGTTATGTTAGACAAGACACATGGGTGAACAGAAACACAGACAACCTTCCCTTGCTGCTTACCTGGCTCCTTTTCAAGATTTCCTGCTGGCCCCTCTTCTCCACAGCAGCTCCTGCACCCGTTGCAGACGTCCAATGAGGGTAATACCCTTGGGGCAGCTGAGAAATGGAGTCCATTAAGTTGTAGCACTGCTACACACTTAAGAAGTTACTCCTTCCTTTTTAACCTCATCATGCCTTTTTCATGTATAGTGTATGGCTTCAATTAACATGCTATGATTTCTTTATCATATCAAATATAAAGCATATCAGTAAATAAATATTGTACATGAAAACACAAATCAAGCACACATGTATTAAGCAATATATTAATATTTGATTATTTCCCACCTCTAATTAAACTCAGCATCCCACTAAAACTTGCAAATGCTGCCATGCTTATGAAACAATAGATATTTTTCGTGACATCTTGACACGTAATAAGTAGAAGTGCCAAGTGACACCTAAATGTCCTTAGAATAGTTGACTCATATTTAAAACATATACCCTTTCAATAACCCAAACTTACTTTTTGTAACCATAATCGACCTCATATCCTACTCTGAGGCTTCTAAGATGCTCATAATATCATTTAAATGATCACCCTAACCAGTAACTCCTAAGATTTTCAAGGCATACACTAGTTCACCCTGCCTAGTGTGATTTCACTAAATGCTGGTATTAACGTTATTTAATTCAATTAAATTTATTTTTGCATAGCGCTCATTGCTGAGTGCAGGTGAGTTCACAGGTAAATGGCAACACAAATTTTACAAATTACTAACTATATAATGCATACACATTAGGACACAAATTTGAGAATTTTAAAATCTGCCCTAAGAACAGGAGTTATGTGTTTGCACTTTTTAGTTCTTGTAATGATTCTTGCAGCAGCAACATTTTGAACTAAGTGAAAGCTGCATAAAGAACTGCCTGTGAATAACTCATTATAATAGTCAGTCCTAGTAGAATTAAATGCAAGAATCAATTTCTCACCATATTTAGAAAATGTCTTAATTTTTAAATCTTTTTAAGCTGGAAAAAACAGGGTTTAGATAGTTTTGTAATGTATGTTTTAAAAACATGCTGGTGTCAAAGATCATGCTTAAATAAAAACTAATGTAGTCCAACTGAGCTAAAAAGTGACAGAGTGTTGTTGCAGTCTGCATCATCTCTTCTAATAAATAAAAATTCTGCTTTTTGTGTATTCAGAGACAAGTAACTCTCATCCATCCACTACTTTAGCTCACTTACACAATTAATTAAATACACTATTGAAGAAACATTAAGTCTAAAGGGTAGTTCTAGCTGGCTAGCTGGCATTCATCTCATTATGAGTTAAAATGAATATTATGCTTTTTCCAAAGGTAGTGAAAGCAGGTAAAGTGAAAACACTAACACTGTGTCTTGCGGGACACCATATTTCAATTTTGAGCATAATGATGCAGTTTTGTCAGCACATTTCAGTACATGCTAAAATGCAAAGATGCAACTATGCAAAGATCCTGAGAGCCCACTGTAATTTTCCAGCCTATATAATAGAATATAGTGGTCAATAGTGTCAACAGCAGTACATAAATCTAACAATATAATACCTATGTGCTTTTCTTCATTAGAGGATATTATATTTACAACACAGGTTAGTGCCATTTCTGTACTGAGGCTGGTGCAGAAGCCAGAATGGAATTTCTGAAGTAGATTATATGGTCTGTGGGGTGCCACTGAGCTCCAACTTCCTAAATAGAAACAATTCTACCACAACAGTCCCTGTTCAACTAAAGTTGTTTTAATTTAAATAATACCTTCATACAAGCTTCATTTGTTTCAAAATACAGTACTATTTCTCTTCTTTGTTCTTCACTTTCTTTTCTCCACCTCCACTCTTCTTTGGAAGTTTTGTTCTTCCTCCACACCTGCCTTCTGCTCCTGAGTGCTTAATCTGTGCCCCTGGAAAGCACTTCTGGGTCAGGCAGGATCACCATGGTCCTCGTATCATTGCTGTCCAAGAGCGTCACCTGGCAGCCCCCATGGAAGCACCATTCCCATGCTGTCCTGAACTAGGGCAGCCTACTGGTGCTTGCCAGACGGGATGCTACTACCCAGTGCGGATTTCTGGTATTCTAGTACTAGTTTTCATTCTCAGCCACTGCATTGACCTTCTCGATTCCTGAGTCCATCCTGGGTGTTGCTCAATGGTTGTTAGGATACCACTCCCGCTAACATCCTTTCACCTCTGGGTTCTGGCATGGAAAGGAGATACTATCACACCTTCCCTGACCTTCTGTTTCCAAGGTCTCCAGGCCACGTAAGAGAGTGGTGTCCATACTGGCTAAGATGCTGGTTTATCCATCACAATTTGTGATGTGTAAGGTGAGCCCGAAGCTGTGTAGCAACTCCTTTTTCAAGAATTTCAGGATAAAAAAGTTAAGTGTGAAGCTCTAGCTCTGATTTTTTCAGTAACAGTCTGGTAACTGACACTTTCAGGACAGTATGCTGTCAAAAACTGTTTTATTAAACAAATATTATTTTAACTTATTGTTTTAATTATGATTCTCGTTTGTGCTGCCATTTCGTCTTTGAGTTTTCATGGGTATTACAACAGTTGTCTGCTATGATGCTCTGTTGCTGGCCGCATATGCAGGCACCGATGTGACACAACATTATTGTACATATGCTATAAAAGTGCTAGCCTTCATCATTTGGCGTCCAAGTATTTGGAATAAATACTGTAGATAAGCAAAAATATTTTGCGTAGCCCAGATTAAGGAAAATCAATTTCTTTTTTGGTTTCATTTTGGTTTTGTCTTCTGAATAATTTTGCTTGTTTTTTGCATATTTGATTGTAAGTAATAAGCAGTAAGGCACTTTATCTCCTGTTCCAATTAGCCCTGTTACCAGTTTTACTGAGCAATATATTTTATTACATGATACACCACAACAATAGACTACCAACTGTAACAATTAACACTGGATATCTGCTGGGGGATTTCCACGATGTCGCCTAATTATTCTAGACACCCACTGAAATCCAGAATAAGTGCCTCCTACATAGAAATTCCAAGACTTATTTTATGTTTTATAATATGCATAAATGCCTATTCATAGATCATACGAGGCGGCCACAGGGGAACCCAAATAAGCCTAAACATCCATCTTGAGGTCTCGGAGTTCTGTAAACCTGATAGTTAAGTCTAGACACCGGTTTATAAACATTCTGCGTAACAACCTGAGATGTCAGCACAATCAAATTCCAACCTTGAAGCTTCTCCCAGTCAGAGCCAAAGTGGATTTCTTTTGGATTACTGCAATGCTTCAGGCGAAGTTCATCAGGTCTTCAAATATAAGGGTTCTCCTAATTATTCAGCTTAAGGATCTCGTCTACTGTCATGACCATTCTATGACCAGCTGGGGCTTGTGACGTGGCCCTAGTAACCCCGGAGATCAGCCCTGAGATCCCACAGAACTGACACCACCAATCATTCACCTCAAAGGGCCATCAGTTTTATTAGACTGCCGCCTCGGCTCTTGAACCTCATAGTAACTGCAAATAATTGCTCTCAATGGCTGAATCAGAGCAACTGAAATCAGTCGCAATTTTACATGATGTACAACAAGCCAGAGAGGCGGATTCTATTGTATGCATCTGATCAGAAGTCAAGTATCACTTTTTCATTTTGTAATTTACCAAAAGACACACGGACACACACACAAATCCTCAAAAAAACGTAGATCTATAATATATAAATACACGATTCCAAGATTAAATTATACCGACTGCCAAATTATGCTGGTAAAATAAAAAACAGACCTGCTTTCCAGAATTACAGTAAATGATTTTTTTCTGTGTTTTGATAATAAACTAAATTCCAGCTGCAATCCGTTAGTAGAGATATAATTAAACTGCCACTATGCTGTTTCAGTGCATTAAAAACAGACAGCATTTGTTCTGTCAAAATTGTGCACGCTATCTCTGCGGCCGTGTTTCAAACAGAGTTTAGAAAGCTATAAATTATATTGTACATGTTGCTCATATCTCTGCTGTATCATTTTCATCTGTAAATTATACTAGCAAAATCCATGCCCTATCCCTTGGCTGTCAGCGCTGAGAGGATAATTAACAGTAAAACAATGAAGCCAGCTAAGCTGATTTTTAATCAGAGTCGGAAACGATTTGTTTCAGTCACATTTTGGATGCTGCAGTATGCTGGACATCTCATCTCGGCTTAATATGTTTACCCTTCACGTCTGTTCTACCAGCAAGTTTAGTTATTCAGCCACCTGGATTGACAGCTGCTCTCCTTCTCAGCCCAGAGACGGGCCTTCCAGACAAGAAACGGAAAGTCGGCAGGCAGCAGAGAGAAGATGAATCAGGCCAGGTGACCCATGTGAAGTGCCACAGGGCGCACAGACGTGCTGGCAGGACCTCAGCATTGCGGATTTCTAGTATTCTAGTACTAGGTTTCATTCTCAACCCAGACGTTTAGCTTTACATGTATTGTCAAAAATCTCCCCAGTGTTGTTACAGACGGTGCCTCCTCCTGGCTGCAGTGGGTTATTGTAGTTAATCTAGTGCTGTTATTGAAATCTATATTTCATGACATTTCAACCAGTTAACAAAACCTGTTAACCACTTACTGTATACTGACTAATACATAAATAATACATCATGATGTGGTTGCCAGTGGCCTGTCTAAAAATGGTAAGACAGGACCAAAAACAAATTCAGAACTGGACCAGGAAAGGAATCTCAAAAATTATAGTCAATATAACACAGAAGGGCCAAACCAGGACTCAGCTGAAGCCAAAAAAAAATCTATATTTTTTAAAATCTATATTTTTAATATATATCAATGATTTGGATAGGTATATAAATGACAAGCAAATTAGGTTTGCAGGTGATGCTAAACTAGGTGGATTGGCAGATAATCTGGAATGCATTGAGTCATTAGAGAGGGATTTGACAGCATACAGGCTTGGGCAGATTTGTGGCAGATGAAATTTAATGTCAGTAAATATAAATATAAATAAAGTAATACTTTGTTACACGTAGGAAGTAAAAATGTTAGGTTTGAATACATAATGGGAGGTCTGAAAATTGAGGGTACACCTTATGAAAAGGATTTAGGGGTCATAGTGGACTCTGTGTTATCAACTGCCAGACAGTGTTCAGAAGCCATTAAAAAGGCTAACAGAATGTCAGGTTATGTAGCATCCTGATGTGTGGAGTACAAGTCACAGGAGGTTCTGCTCAAGCTTTATAATGCACTGGTGAGGCCTCATATGGAGTATGGTGTGCAGTTTTCACTTCCAGGCTACATAAAGGACATAGTATCACTAGAAAAGGTCCAGAGAAGAGCGACTAGGCTGATTCCGGGGCTACAGGGGATGAATTATGAGGAAAGATTAAAAGAGCTGAGCCTTTACAGTTTAAGGAAAAGAAGAATAAGAGGTACCATGACTGAAGTGTTTAAAATTATGAAGGGAATTAGTACAATGGATCAAGACTGTGACTTTAAAATGACTTCATCAAGAACACGGGGACACAATTGGAAACTTGTTAGGAAGGTTAGGTTAGCAAGGTACAAGGTAATAAGTTATCAAGTAGTGTGAAAGACAGTAAAACTTTAGGGACTGTCAAAACTTGACTTCATGCTATTTTGGAAGAATTAAGTGGATAGAACTGGTGAGCCTTGTTGGGCTGAATGGCCTGTTCTCTTCCAGATTGTTCTAATGTTCTAAATGAACCCAAATACAAACAGTCAAAAACAGTAGTCTAAAGGGAATGCCAGGAATTTAATAACTAGAAATAAAACAAAGGGGTAAAACAAAGCAGAATTGCTTTTAAGTATCCAAAAATGTGAGAGATTTGCTCACCATCTCAAGGATATTACCCAGGGATTCCTGGACGGCACACTTAAACCATTGCTACAGAGTTTAGCGTTACTGGGCATTTTATATGTTGTCATATTGGCATGAGTAGGAGACATCTCCAGGACTTGAAAGTTGCTTGTAAAACCTCCAAACCACCCTGAGTCATGGATTGGCAATGTAGTTCATGTCTTTCCCTATTTTGTCCTCAGAATGGAAGATTGAAGGCTTGAAGAATAGTGACATCACTTTGGCTTCAGCCAGCATCCACAATCTAGAAGAAGAATCCAATAACAAAGCAAAAGATAATAAAAAAGACAGAAATTCCAAACAACACACAATACTTACATGAAACTCCAATGGCTCCTGAGTCTTCCCAGCAGACTGAAAAAGTCAGAGGGAGGGCCCAGGAATTGTGCTGTCAGGATGGTCCCGCCTCCTGAGGCTCCACCCACAAGGAACACAAGCACTTTTAAAGAGACAGCACACAATAAATAAGTAAAATTGACAAAATAGCATAAAAATAATAATGCAAAAACAATAAAATACGTAACCACATGTTAAACCATGTCATTATTTGGGTTAACATCTTGTTTTTATTGTTTACGTGAAGGTTCGAGTAGCATCACAAGATTGATTATTGATGTTATATGACGCTATAAATGTGGAGGCATCCTTATTACTTGATGGATACAGTTAATGAATCTCTGAAGAACTTTAGCAATAGTTTAATTTCAAGTAGGCCCTAGTATAAAATTTTGTAAACCCTTTTTTAAACTACGACCTTTTATTTTTACTGCCCTTTGGTTTTGGTAGCCAGATCTCTTTGTCTCTTTAGTTGTGACCTCTGGTTATTATTGACCATGTTTCTGGCGCATGTTTTTCATCTCCTATTCCAAATTTTTCACTCATGATTACTCGTGGCCTGTGCGTCTCATAACAGTGACAAACTGACTGCAGCCACTATAAAAATAAACAAAATGGCAGCAACTGTGGCTAAAAGCAATATCTAAAATGGTGGCTACCAATGACTACCAAACTCCTTGTCTCACCTCTTTAATTTTAAAAGGTGGGCTCAGGGATTTAGGAATACCTACAGTCACATGAGGTGGTTGTGACTCCCTATGCTTCTCAGAATTATTTGTAATCCTGGAAGTAACTTCTAGATGGGTTTAGAGGTGGCTCTGTGCTTTGAATCGGGGATTGAGTTTGGACAAATTCTTATCTGCTAGAGAGGTAGTGCTCCCAGATAGAGAGATGAAGAAAAAATGGTGTGATAGGCTAGGAGGTGATTCTAAGAGTGTTTTTTTGTTTTTGTAATGAAAGCCAGCGGCACATTACATAACTTCTAGTTGAAGTGGATATCAAACTTAATGACTGCAGTTGTTGGATTTTGTCACCTGTGCATGTCAAATTGCATAAGTCTGTGACGACTTTTCAGGCTTGTTACAGTCTTATAGCTCAGTGGTTCCTAAAGAGTGTGCCACGGCTCCTTACAAAACGTTCATAATTTTATTTCCATTTTCAATTCAATGTGATAGGACGCAACATCTGGCGGACCTGATGCAAACCAGTAACTCACTTAGTAATAACTGTTTGCAGAAGCCTCTACAAATGGTTACTAGATGGTGTTCTACAATAATTACATTTCTCGATTGTTTTAGTAGTTTGTCGAACTTTCTTGGTAGTTTGTGTTTGTATATGAATAGCTGTCGGTTTCGCGTAGTCTTAGTGTTGAATTAGTTTTCAGAAATTGTACTACCTGTACTGTATATTGTTGTGATTCAGTCAAGTGAAGTTTTTGAAGTATTTCTTCTCATATGTATTTTTAAAAATGGATCGGTTTTAATAAACAGTAATAAGCATTGAGAGAGTGAAAATAAAGAGGGCACACTGTCAACCAGAGTGTGAAAAAGCACAACTATCGAAAATATGATAACAGTTTTTGGACTTTGGTTTTACGTTGACAGAAGTTAATGGTGAAGAGAGGCTGCAGTGTGTACTGTGTGTGAAATTTTTGGCACCAGAGTGCATGCTACCAAGTAAGTTGAAACGCCATTTAGATACCTATCATCCCAGCATGGTTAGTAAATCTTGTGACTACTTTACTAGAAAGTTAAAAGAGTTAAATCAACAAATGGATAGTTTTTATAAGCAAGCATCAATACCAAGCAATGCATTACTAGCATCTTACAAGGTGGCACGTAAAATCGCACTGACTTCTCTCATTCATGCTGGCTGCTTGGCTCGTCCCCTTTCTTTTGTCCCAAAGTCGCACTCTCGCTCTCCAAGCCTTTTTCCTTTCCTTTTTGTCTCTTTTTTTTTCTTTCTCCTTCTGTGCCGGCCCGTTCTTATATGGCTCTGTGGGCACAGCGTCTCAATCGCGTTCAATTACATTTTTTTGTGATCTTAAATACATGTTTTATTTATTTTTACTTAACCCTTTAATCAAAAATAATTATTGGCTATTTTGCCAATTAGAATTTGACCTGCTGGAATGGGGTTGTGTGCCTTGGGAAAACCTGGATTCAGCAAGGGCACCGGGAATCGAAAAAGTTTGTGAACCGCTGTTATAGCTAATAACATGCTGCCTGACCACACCAGTGCCTTATCAGGTACGTTCAACCAAAGCCTCAGCCCTTTTATTTTCCTTTTTTAGTTTTGCTGTGGTACAGCAAACACGAGACATCAGACAGACACACATCTCTTCTGTTTGTGCAGTCCACAACACATGTGCTCTTTCTTTCCTCATTGCTGCAATGTATGCATTGTACTCCCAGCTGAGCACTCATCTGCTGTCACTCACACAAGCCCACTCCTTCGATTTTAAGACAAAATGAAGTGAGTGTAGTTTTGTCAGGGTGAGTAGATAGGGATGTTAACCTACTCAACAGGCACTTACTGCAGAATCCTGCAACTACCTCTGACTTGTTAAAATTCAGAAAATGCAACTGAAAATTGCTGAGAAAGTCGGGATAGAGATTTAAGAAGCAGCACTTTCTGGTAGGAAAGGTGGCTATCCACTCCAACAGAAAATCAGAGGTCCAGGTCTGTGTGGTCAGACTAAGTGGGGCAGCTAGGGTTTGGTATTCTGTTAAATTTGTTTTGTACTTGCTGTTCTTTCGGTGATCATTCATCCCTTTTATATTATTCCTTTAATAAGCTATCATTATTGATAGATTTTAGAATCTCATACCCATGATAACTGTGATTGGGAGTGCTTGAAAGATAGTCACCCTTCTCATCAGGATTTTTCAGGAAAATTGTGTGTTACGTTGATCTCCAGAGAGGCGTGGCTTAACTCCCTAAGCATGTGACTTGGCTCCAGCCTAAGCATCAACCCTCCCTGAAATACAAGTGCTCACACAGATAGCTGATTACAGATTCTCTTATCATCATTATAACTAGCTTTTGTTATGTAATGAACGTGCGGTAGGAGGACATTGTATGGACCAAGTGAAGGTAATTCCATGCCAGGCCAGGGGGTGGCGGGGTGCACTAAACCTTCTTTTGTTGTCTTAGTACGCTAGCCACGGGAAAACCTGTCTGACCCATCCTGAAAGATGTCACTTCTGGTTCTGGGAGCTAAGACAAAATCAATTCCGGTTCTGACGGCCAAGACGTTGTCACATGCGGTTCTGGCACCTAGGCTGAGGTCACTTTCGGTTTCAGGACCATAGATGATGTCAGAAGAAGGCCACTTCTGGTTCCCATATGTCACTTCCAGTCCTCCTCCTTAAAACCGCCATCTTCCAAAACCTAACTCAGTTCACGTGTGGACTCCAACCAAGACAGTTCTGTCTACTAAATCAACCCATTGCAGCCAGGGATAATATACGGGTGGCTGCCCCAAATCTTTTTAAGTGGGTCGAGTCTGATCTTTTCACAGTGTATAAATAGAGCTTAAAGTTTCACATCTGGGTCACCTCATATTGATGACCATCATATTTCTATATTTTACTGTAACAGAATTATAGGAGTACAATTCCAGCAAGTAGAAAGATTTTCAGACAGGAGAAACAGAGCAGAGCAAAGCAAAGCAGGCAAGCATTGGAATCAGCGCCATGACAGATTCCGTAATCTTCTTCAGCCAGTTATTTATCTGCTCAGCTTTGGCATGCTCTGCTGTATCTTATATCAGTAATCAATGCCCTCTTAGTTCAGAATCCGCCTTCCCAGCTCGTTCCCTGTTTTCAAACGTACTCTTAATAAATGGAACAGTCTGAAAGATCTCTACAGTTTAGGTAGCATGAAACTCGACTTGGAAAAAGAAATATCTGTTTTAAAGGCAATATTTTTACATAGGGATAAAATATAAAATTTAAGACTTCAGTCTAATAAATGTCCGCCTGTGTGGCGCTTACACGTGTAATTATACCATGATCTTGTATCATTAGATGCAAAATTAAACAATGAATGTGCAATAGTATGTTTGGACTGGAGTTCAGAATAGAACTAACTTCAAGATGGCCGAACTGCTGGTCATATGACTTCCAAGCAGGAAGGGGAGGGTCCAGTAAAGTGGATAACGGAAGTGACATCAGAAGTGGAATGACTGTCAGTCTTTGATTCTGCATGTGAGGAAGAAAGAAGGCAGCATTAGCAAACAGTGCCAACTCCTGGTTTGGAGAGCAACTACTGTCACCAGTGCCCTTCAGCTCTCTAACAAGCACATGCGTGTAACACATGTCCTGTATGGGACGTTTCACCAGGTACTCCACTTTTTTTTGGAAATACTAAAGATGTTTCTGTAATGTTAAGTTTGGACATAATATTGCCCCATGTCTGTGATTGCATGAGAGGTTAGTTCTGACTTCTCCAGGGTTTGTTCCTACTTGGATGCTTATGTGGTATGCTTCAGTTCTATGTGGTCCTGTAAGCAAAAGATGGCTGAGATAAAGAGAAGATGCATAGATGGATGGAGGAACATAGAGGGGTGTGGAGTGATGTATCTGATGTATCTGTTAATCTTACTGTTCGTGGATTTAGCGCTCCCTCCATTTTCAGCATGGACAAGATGTTTTTTTTTTCTTGCTCTTTTACTGTCACTATGAAAAGGGGCTATGAAGACCAGATTAATTAAAAAGCTATTTATATCCATTCTAATATTTCACAGAGCTGTTAAATGAGGATGCTCTCCTGAAATATTATGTCTTCATTGGCCTACACAAGAGAAATCTCTCTTGATTAGAATAGTTGAACGTTTTCCTTTTTATTAAAGGGGGAAATTTCACTACATAACTAAAGTAGTCAGAAAAGATGGAGTTTCCAGTGGTAGACCCTTCATCCAGACTCCAGGGAGTAATCAACAAAATTAGAAGGATACCTTTGTAAACAAAAGTCACTCACTTTGATGGCTTCCAGTCCCTCCACATCAAACATAACCCCACAATATATTTTCTGAGCTGATCTCCTAATATTAATAGTAGTGGTATCATCATGTGTACAGAGAAATTCTTACTTGCATGTCCAACCAACTGGTAACATGTTCTTGTACACCATAATAAACAACAGTCTATTAAGATCCATATCCGAAGGCAACATTAGTGCATATTCCTTAATGGCCTGTCCTCTAATGCTGTGTTTTTTAAACTATGGGTCATGAGATGTCTATAATTGGGTTGTGCTGAGGTCTTAAATTTCAATTGAAGTGAATTACAAAGGGTCATAATCAGTTTGCGAAAAGCTTTGCGATGGGTCGCCACTTGCATGGCTGAAACAAACCCAGACAATGATCAGCGCTTATAGTTAACTAAGTGAACCCCCTAGATGACAAATGGAAGAGATTCTATGGGCTGTGAAGGCACACAATAAGCAAAATTTGGTAATGAGAAAAAAAAGGTTTAAGAGCCACTGCTCTGGTGTCCTAGAGGGATGTTGTAGGCTTTAACACAAGATGCTTTGCACTCTCTCAGTCTCTCTCTTTTGTTTTCAGAAGATTCTGTTTTGGGGCACACCCTGTGACGATGCCCATTTGTTGTCCCAAGCAATAGGATAAAAGTGCTCAATAAATTCTTCTTCTTCTTTTGGCTGCTCCTCAGCAGATCATCTTTTTCCATATTTTCCTATCCTCTATATCTTGCTCTGTCACACCCATCACCTACAGTCCCCTCTCACCACATCCATAAACCTCCTCTTAGGCCTTCCTCTTTCCCCTTGCCTGGCAGCTCTATCATTAGAACCCTTCTCTCGTTATACCCAGCATCTCTCCTCTGCACATGTCCAAATTAATGCAATCTCGCCTCTCTGACTTTGTCTCCCAACGGTACAACCGGAGCTGACCCTCTAATGTCATCATTTCTAATCCTATCCATCCTCATCACACCCAATGCAAATCTAAACTCTGTCAGCTCTGTCTCCTGCTTTCTGGTCAGTGCTACTGTCTCCAGCCCATATAACATAGCTGGTCTCAGTACCGTCCTGTAGACCTTCCCTTTGACTCTTGCTGATACTCTTGCTGTCACAAATTACTCCTGACACTCTTCTCCACCCATTCCATCCTACCTGCACTCTCTTTTTCACCTCTCCTCCACAATCCCCATTATTCTGTATTGCTGATCCCAAGTATTTAAAATCATCCACCTTCGCCAACTCTACTCCCTGCATCCTCACCATTCCACTGACCTTCCTACATTCACACACATGTATTCTGTCTTGTTCCTACTGACCTTCATTCCTCTCCTCTCTAGAGCATATCTCCAACTCTCCAGGGTCTCCTCAACCTGCTCCCTACTACCGCTACAGATCACAATGTCATCAGCAAACATCATAGTCAATGGGGACTCCTGTCTAATCTCATCTGTCAACCTGTCCATCACCATTGTAAATAAGAAAGGGTTCAGAGCCAATCCTTGATGTATTCCCACTTCCACCTTGAATGCATCCGTCACTCCTACTGCAGACCTCACCACAGTCAAACTTCCCTCATACATATCCTGTACAACTCTTACATACTTCTCTGCCACTCCAGATTTCCTAATACAATACCACAACTCCTTTCGAGGCACCCTGTCATATGCTTTCTCCAGTTCCAAAATGCAACTCTATAAAGGTGCTCAATAAATATGGAATATTATTGTTAAAGTTATTATCACCACAAACCAAAAGGAATCCCATTTATCTAGTGTAGACAGTGCCCAGCTAAGGCCTTGTAGAGCTGCCTGCCTGCCTGCCCAATAAGTGACTGCACTCTTCAGCACTGATTATCTCATCCCACAAGACACATTACAAATATTAGAACAGTTCTGATGAAAACAGGCCATTCAGCCCAACCAGCTCATCCATCCTGTTCATCTGAAATGTCCAAAATAACATCAAGTCGAGATATGAAAGTTCCTAAAGTACTACTCTCCATCTCACTATTTGATCACGTATCCCGTGTGTTCTTGATCTCAATGTGAAGTAATATGTTCTAACATTGGTGCAATATTTACCCTTAACAAGTTTTCAGTTGTGACTCCATGATCTTGTTGCAGAACCCCCTCTAAATGTTTGTATGCTTAAACTTAAAACGTTCATCTCTTCATAGCTTGTATCTCCTAGTCCTGGAATCAGCCTAGTTACTTTTCCCTGGACTTTCTCTACCGCTGCTATGTCTTTTTTTTTTGTAATATGGAAACCAGAACTAAACTTGGTACACAAGATGAGGCCTAACTGGTACATTATATAATAGTCTAACCTCTCTTGGCTTGTATTCACACGTCATGATGTATATGCCTCCTTATGTATAAAATAACATCAGCCTTCTTGACTGCTTCAGTCTAGATGTACTGTAGATGGCGGTGAGTCCACTAAGACTCCCAGGACCTTCTCTTAAGCCATTTTAAACAGTTTCAGATCTCCCATTGTGTATTCAAGCATAACATCTTTTACTTCCTGTGTGTGCTACTTTATAGTTACATTCAGTTTCATCTACCCAAGCCTGTATGCTGTCGAAGTGGCTCTGTAACAATTTAGCTGGTTCAAGAGTTTCTGCCCTTCCACTTGGTTTGGTATCATCTGCAGACTTAACCAGCTTATTGATCATATTGTTGCCCAGATTGCTTGTATAAGTATATTAAAAAGAGAAGAGACCCCAGCAATGACCCATGATGGAGACTACTTTTTACATCAGCCAGTCCCCCTCACCATAACGCTTTGCTTCCTGTGTTTGAGATAATTTTGTACCCACCTACACTCCACACTCTGAACCCCCACTTCTTTTAGTTTGACCACTAACCTTTCATATGGCACCTTATCAAATGCCTTCTGAAAATCAATGTAAATAATATAGGCACCTCTTTTGTTGTGGTTTTGCTATTTCTTCACAGAATTCCAGCGCTTGACCTTTTCCTAAATTGCTGCTTCCATTAATTGCCTGTGGTTGGTGTGAAGCGTTCTGTCTGATAGTTATTTGGATCTGCCTGATCACTCTTTTCATACAACAAGATAGTATTTGCTAGCTTCCAGTCTTTAGGAATTACGTCAGTGTACAGAAATATTTGAAAAATATCTGCCAAGGGTTTACGTATGCACTCAATAGCTTCTTTAAGCGCTCAGGGACAACACAGATCTTCCTCTAGGGTAACTCTAAACCTTCAATGTATCCATGATCAAAACAACCTAATCCAATTCAGGGTCACTAGGGCTCCATAAAGGGACCAGATGTGGATCATCACAGTCACCCAATGCCACCTTAGTAATCACTCAAATTAGGTCAATTTGGAGTCCTCAATAAATTCCACAGACACAACCCATAGGCAGTGCCACCCACTGTACCACTCAGCCATACCACCTCAATAACTAACCCTGTATAACCTCCACGCTAATACTTTGAGTCACACACTCTCAGATGCCACAGTTTGGTCACCTTAGCACATGATGCCCAATAGCCCGTCTTTTGGAGTCCCCACCTCAGTGATTAACACCATCAACTATTTATCATCCTCATTCCTCAGTTTTTCAGGCTCTAGACATTTCAGGTGACCAGACAACAATAGGGGTAGGTTAATCAGGCAGCCTTTAGTCTTCCACGCCCCCAACCCCTCTCTCTTTAGTCTTCCTTTGGTTTGTTCCAAAATTGTGCAGACAAACTAGAACTGGGATAGCAACTGATTTTTGCTTTGCACCCTCCCTCACCATAATCTATCGTCTATCGTCTGGGGATGAGTGAATGTTTTAGATTCATCAAAAATTTCAATGTCCAGTTTTCAATGGATCTCGATCTTTTAGGGTCCCCAGATACCGAAAACACTGATATCTCGATGATGGGTGGGTGTCTGTCTGTCTGTATGTGTGTGTCTGTGTGTCACAATTTCTTGAGCTAACACGGCTGGATGGTAAAACACCAAACTCAAAACTCAAGCCTGTTATGAGATGACGATGTGCTGATTAGTTTTTGAGCCAAATCGTACAAGAGAAAGAGACACCCTAGAGGAAGCCTCAAATACCAAAAATCTGCAATTAATTATGAATTCTTCTCATTAACTGCTATCGTAATGACGTATTTTATGATCAGAAAGATCAGCATCAGAGTGGTAAATAACTACTGAAATGTCATAGAATACTTTGGGTAACTTGGTTCCTAGGCGCAAAGCCTACTGATGTTCACAATCAAATATTTTTTTTCTTTTTTTTTTCTTTTTTCTTCAGTGGCCCCGGGACCCTTTGGCATTGTTGGAGCCATTTACCTATGATAATAACTATGATCAGGTTTAAAAGTCAGAATCATGTCTAGAAAATATGCTTGGCTTATTGTTCATAAAGAGCAGCAGATATTTTTAGAAATTACCATTCACTTCCAAGATTACAGTCAGCCTATGCATAAATACAAAATCATTCTAACATGGCACAAATTGCTGATGGCGTGCTCAAATTGTTGCTGTCGTGTCTTCAGAAAATGGGCTGCATTGAAATAACCAGAAATATAGCCAGTGCTGTATGTAAAGGTGAATTTTAAAATTAAGCAGAAAGATGTACACAATACATACAAACTCCCACACACTGAGTGGTCTTCCTCAATGCATGCTGGTCCTCCATTTGCCCTCAGATTAGCTGGAATTCATCAGGGCATGTGCCCAAGAAGGTGGTCTGTCTCATTATATGTCTTCCTAAAGATAGCTCATTTAGCTCATGGTCATGTTCTTAGGACCTCTCCACCATTTGTGGCAAGGTGATTTATCACATTAAGAAAAGTCATTCACACATGGGTATGCTGCTGCTGCTGCCATGAAGGCATGCATTTGATGGCAGTGATGTTCACATATGCTACTTGTTTCCAGGGGCTCAGTGTGTGCCACAATGGCTAAGTTTCCACCTACAGTTTTCCCACTGTTGGTGTTTCTTACTCCATTGCGTCTATAACATTTTGTTATTTTATTGACAGGACTGGAAGCCATTTGGATCATTGGCTTCTATATCCCATCCATGGCTAGGTGTATTTAAATAATGGCACAATAGCACCACTGTTGTTGTCAACTTTTGGTTGACTGCTCGACAAGTCTTATCATCCTCTGTCAACTCCTTACATCAGTGATCAGATCCCAAAAACTGAACTGCTGTTGACTGGATTCTTTTTGGATGGCGGCCCATTCTTCATACAGTAAAGATACTGCTAAGTGTGAAAATGTGTGCACAATGTATTCTTACTTGTCTTCTTTCTTTAAAGAGCATTAACTGGCAGCAACAAAAGCATTAGGCAGGAGAGATCTTGGACAGTGAGCCAGTCTAGTCACACTAACACAGGCATAGACGTGCAACCAGCTTAGAGTCTCCAGTCAATCTAACCGGTAAATCTGTAAGGATATGGGAAGAAAACCAAAAGCACCCGTCAAAAAATCCTCACAGACATGGGCAGATTGTGCAAACTAGGCATGGACAATAGATAGATAATTTAGTATAGAAGAAGTCGGAACCCCTCAGTCATTAAAATATGCGCTGGTTATGCCATTTTCCACTATAGTGTGCTGAACCACCAGAACAGGCTTTGACTGACTGACTCCCAGTACTGTGCTTATTTTAATGAAAAAGAAATGTTCCTTGGGGAAATCAAATATGAAAATGAACAGTAAAGACAGCGTGTAAGCAAACAAAAAGCTGATGCAGTATAGGTTCCTCGACTTTGTCCAAACTCACCCCTATAGCTGCTAGAATTTGATTTAACCGTTCTCTCCATCAGTTATGAATTTGGGTCATTAATTCAGTTTATTCAGTTACATAGCTTATTTGTAACACCAAAAAGTGAATTAATTTTGCTTTTAAAAATATCAAATTTATCATTCTACCTATGGATCATCTTCATAAACCTGCTGTATTCATTTTGACATTGCGGAGAGTAAGGAGCGGACTGGGTCTCAAAACCAGCCTGGGCATCCTTCCACGAGTGAGGTGATGAGGTTGACCCACTTGGCCTATTATTAATTGTAATTTTCTTAAAATTTGTGATGTGTATGCGGCTCGCTACTTGCTATGAGCCTATGATATGAACTGTTGCCAAACTTAATCTGCACACTGTCATTTAGACACAACTTAAACTTTGACGACATGCTTAGAAATAAAATTTAATGAAAAACAAAAATTTAGTAACATGTCTTACACATTATTAGAGTACATGTCAAATGTCAAGTGCCAGTACCCTAGTAGGCAAGTAGCTGCTCATTGACAATGGAATAAATTATAACCGAGGTTATAATGAAAACCTCACATGACTGAAATGTTCCATTAACTTAACAATAAACTATAAATGTTCCTTCCTAATATGAAAAATTCTTATCCTGTGCTTTATAACTTTATATCATCATACTAATAATCCCAGCTGAAAACCACCAATAATCGCTCACGCCCGACGACCAGAGAACAATAAAATGCATAATACATAATCTGAACTATTAGTACTGATGAATTTAAATACTAGATATGAGATAAAATAAATTGCAATAATGTATATGCTAACTGAAATGTAGCGGTATCGAAACAGAAATTGGCAAAAGGCAGTTTTGACCAAATTTTTCATTGCAACATTGTGTACTGACAACTAAAACAACTTGATGACTAAATGCGGTATATTATATACTGTAGGACTATATAAATTGCAGTACCAGGCAGATAATGTTTAGTAGTTTAGAAAATTAATTTTAATGTCAAACAGTAACCAGTATATAAAATTTATTTCATGAAACGGCCGGCCCAAGACCAGACCAGAGTCCACGGCCCAAATGCCCTAATGGCCAGTCCGCCTCTGCGGAGAGCAGGAACCTCACCCAGCACTACCTGGCACAAGGCAGGAGCCAACACTGGACTGGATATGGCCAGTTGTGGTGCACACTCACTCACACACACTCACTTTCACACACACAGTGAGCCAATTTAGAGTTGCTAATTAAACATCATCTACATGCTACACCGATCCCTCTCCCACTTGGACAGAGGCAGTGGTGCAGTAAGAATTATGTTTCTGGACTTCTCTAGCGCCTCCAACACCATCCAACCTCTGCTCCTTAGGGACAAGCTGACAGAGATTGGAGTAGATTCATACCTGATAGCATGGATCATGGACTATCTTAAAGACAGACCTCAGTATGTGTGTCTCGGGAACTGCAGGTCCGACATTGTGGTCAGCAGCACAGGAGCGCCGCAGGGGACTGTACTTTCTCTGGTCCTGTTCAGCCTATATACATCAGACTTCCAATACAACTCGGAGTCCTGCCACGTGCAAAAGTTCGCTGACGACACTGCTATCGTGGGCTGCATCAGGAGTGGGCAGAAGTAGGAGTATAGGAACCTAATCAAGGACTTTGTTAAATGGTGTGACCACCTACAACTGAACACTAGAAAAACCAAGCAGCTGGTGGTGGATTTTAGGAGGCCCAGGCCCCTCATGGACCCCGTGATCATCAGAGGTGACTGTGTGCAGAGCGTACAGACCTATAAATACCTGGGAGTGCAGCTGGATGATAAATTGGACTGGACTGCCAATACTGAGGCTCTGTGTAAGAGAGGACAGAGCCGACTATACTTCCTTAGATGGCTTGCGTCCTTCAACATCTGCAATAAGATGCTGCAGATGTTCTATCAGACGGTTGTGGTGAGCGCCCTCTTCTACACAGTGGTGATCTGGGGTGGCAGCATAAAGAAGAGGGATGCCTCACGCCTGGACAAACTGGTGAGGAAGGCAGGCTCTATTGTAGGCACGGAGCTGAACAGTTTGACATCCGTGGCAGAGCGATTGGCACTGAGCAGGCTCCTGTCAGTCATGGAGAATCCACTGCATCCACTTAACAGTGTCATCTCCAGACAGAGGAGCAGCTTCAGCGACAGACTGCTGTCACCATCCTGCTCCACTGACAGACTGAGGAGATCGTTCCTCCGCCACACTATGTGACTCTTCAATTCCACCCGGGGGGGGTAAACGCTAACATTATTCAAAGTTATTGTCTGTTATACCTGCATTCTTATCACTCTTTAATATTTTTTTTTTTATTAGTATGCTGCTGCTGGAGTATGTGAATTTCCCCTTGGGATTAATAAATTATCTATCTATCTATCTATCTATCTATCTAAACTAACATCCTTGTTGGATGTAAAAGGCACCCTTAATGGACGCAGATAAAATGCTGCAGAGACAGTGTCCAAAGATGATGTCTGGCAGCAATAAAAACCCAAGTGCATATTAAAGGCCGATGAATTATTTTAAAGGAAATAACATTTACCATCCTTTGTATATCCAACAAAAGAGAACTGCTTAAAGAAGACATCATGTCGAAAACAGCAGGAGGTGCTGTGTCCCAGCATAATTGTTCTGCAGAAGTTCTTCTAGAAAGTACAGGGAGCTGGTGAACATCTTCTGTTTTTCTTTCTGTAACTGCTCATTAAACCCTGTAATTATACAGTGAGGAATGGGTGAGAAACCACATTGTTTTTGAGAGATATTCATGAGGTATGAGTGGGAAAATGTTGAGCATCAGGTGCGTGCTAACAATGAAGAAGACAATGGTTACCATCACATCTTACAAAATACTACAAGCTCAATTTAAAACTATAGATAGTAGCACTTGTAAAGAAACAATAAGCAGCAAAATAAACAACTGAAGTTACGGGGAATACTAATTACTCTGGCAGCAAGTAACACCAAGCCAGAAAGGGAATAAATTCTTTAGTCGCCGAGTTTGTTGTCAATGCAAGGTTCACAGCAAGAAGGAAAATTGCCCAAACACAGAAGCCATTTTGCACAGGTGTGTTGTTCCTGTCAAGAGTGATAAGCACATACTAGGAAGGAAATCCAGTTGGAATTTAACAAGCTATTCATATGTGAACAATGAGCATCTTTGATACACAATGAGGTTTTGCCTATACTAACACAATGTGTTCCAAAACTAATGCTTTATATACCTAATGTGTTATGAAGTCAAGTCCTCCATGCAGACAAAAATTAGTGTGAGGCCTCCAAACGCTCTGCAAAAGGCACACCGAGATCTTCACTAACCTGCCCAGAAGAGCCACACCTTAGGCCAGCCAAGCACTAACTACTATCTGCTGGCTTCGGCCAGAGCAGGCCCTAAAAATGGGAAGTAGGAAAAACAACTTCAAATGTTCAAAAACATAACAAAAGCCCCACAAGAGGAGGGACGACCATAAACCATTGGCTTATATTAAAAAGCCAAACAAAGAATGTTTATGAATTGAAAGATTCATTTAAGAAAAAATGGCAAAACATTGAAAAAATGCTTAGCCTTTAAAGGCAAAGTAGTGCACTGCGGTCCCTGTTTGGATATCAAAACAGAAACATCCATAGGCATCAGAACCATCGCGGACCCTGGTGCTCCTGGGGCCCCCAGCCAGTGCCCATACTTTAAGATGGTCACTCATTAGGACTTAATGCCAAATCTACAGTCAAAAATAACAGTTCTGTAATGGCAGTTTACTGGGTTGCGTGGTTCCTGTAGAGCCATTGCTTGACAAAGAACCATTTCATTCTGGGAAGGCTTCTGTGGGCTTCAAAATGGTCCCTAATAATTGGACACATCAGAACTCTTTAATGCATAGTAGGTTACTCGTCAGGATACTGGTGGTGCATCCGATTGGTACTGCACTCTCACCCTGCTGATCTGGTGTTCACTCCCCGGTGTCGGCACAGAGGTTTTTATGGCGGAGTTGGTGGCTCTGAGGCTGAGGATCTGCTCTGATATTCAGAAGGTTGCTGGTTTGAATCCTGCATTTTGCCAGAAGGGGATTCTACTCCGTTGGGCCCCTGAACAAGGCTCTTAACCTGCAATTGCTCCAGGGGTGTTATACAATGGCTGACCCTGCACTCTGACCCCAAGGGGTATTCGATAACTATATATCTTGTTGTACCTGTACAATGACAATATCATTGAATCATTTTTATCATTATATTAACAGATCAGGAAAACCTGAACTTATCTGGTGTAATTGTTGGTAGCATGAGTGCTGTTAAAATCATGAACTCATTGGCATTTCCCAAATCTGGGCTATTTCTGGGACCTGTTACCAATCTAAATTAATAAAAGAACTGTATAGAACCTTCATGCAGATGTTCTTTTGGGAACCAAAATGGCCATCGCTGCGAAGAACGTCTTTGACACCTTTATTTTTAAGAGTGTTACTAGACGATCAGTCCATATGTTCAATTTTACTTTTGCTATGTTTTAACATCCATGAAGTGCAGATATCTTAATTAATGGCCAAGATCACTGCTCTCTCGATCTTCCATCTCCTGTCCTTCTAGATTAAACCAAGCTCTTTTATTACTCCTCCCAAGAGCTGCAGAAGCCCCTTTGGTTCAGAACACCCCGTTATCCAGTTTCTCTGTGCTGGCCCCATTCTTATCATTGTGCTCCACAGATTCTCACACTTCAGAAAGCACACAATTCACAGAATACGGAAAATTAGACAAAAAGGTAAATGACAAGATAAGAGGCAGTGCTGCATGCTTGTGCCCTTTGAACAGCAGGGGGCATGGAGCAGAACCTTCCCCCGGCCCCCTTGCACCTGCAGGCATTTCTTATCTGCATTTTCTGCTTCAGCGCCGTAGGGTGACGTGTGCAGCTCTGCTCAGGTGTCTCCTGAGTGTGTGCCTGTCTGGCAGCTCCCACTTCCACAGCGTTTCCGCACAGAGCTTTAATGCTTAATAACCCAAACACATGCAATGAAATAGTACACTGTTATCTTCCTGATTGTTAAATTCTACACAAGGAAGCCTGAAGCCTCATCTTTAAGTCTTGTTGATTAAAAAAAGCTGGTTACTTCTCTCCAAAAATGCTACCCACAGAGGGTCATCTTGGAATAGTAATGTACATGATTGTGGCCTCTACAGAGAAAGAAATGCCAGCTGTTATTGAAATCGGTTTTACTGATGCATTATTTTACAATTCTAATCACATAGTTCCACTGGAGGTGCTCAGCCATGTAGGGAACACGGTAGTGAAGACCTTAATGTGGCACCTGGAGTGGAGCTACAGTGTGATTCTTTAACAAACATAAATTAATGGGCACCCACTATAGAGTCAGGCCAGAAAATACACCTTCGGGTCAAAAGAGGAGAGAAAGGAGCCAAAAAGGGTTTGGGGCAGCCTCCCATATAATTGATCCCTGGCTGCAAAATGATTGATATTGTGTACAGCTACGTACAATTTGGAATCCAAAACAGAACTGACTGGTGAGGTTGAGATAGTGGGGTTTTTAAAGTGCGGCAGAGGAAGTGAGGTAACAGGAAGTGACGTCATCGGGCGGGGCATCATGGAGGCCAGGTGGAATTTCTTGTAACGCGTCTACAGTGGAAAGAGAGAAAGGATTAGTGCACCTCACCACCCCCTGGTCTGGCGTGGAGTTACCTTCCTTCGAGCCCTTTAGCTTCCTCCTATGCTTCACATGCTTGCGTGTGTGACATTAGCTACAAATTAAAACTAGAAGATTTGTCTTTCAGTGCAACCTACCTTTCAAGTAAGTGAATGATTGCTGCCACCATCCATTCATTTTCTGATCGGCTAAACCCAGTTATCTACGCGAAGGGAATAACCCTGGACAGGACACCAAGGGAACTCCCCTCAATAAACCTAATGTGTGTCTTTAAGACAGGGGAGGCAAAACAAAACATAAGAAAGTACTGAAAACTCACACAAACACAGAAAGAAAATGCCAATTCCACATGGCAGGTGACTGGGTTGGAATTTGAACGTGCACACACACACAGTCCTCAAGCTATGAGGCAACAGGGCTAACCATTGTGCCACCATACTGCCCACTATTGGATTATTTTAGTGCTAGCTGTGCAGCCTGTCGAAGTCAGGTTATAGAATACTGTAATTTAAAAATGTTTAATGTCTCGTGCCCTACATGCATGTACAGTGCCTTTCCTGGGTATCTACATGTGCCTGAAACTCTCCTCACCGGCCCGCCCTGTCCCCGTAAAGCCTGCCTCTTAGACTCCTTCTTTATTTTTAAGGCACCTTTTTCACCTCCGTCTGATTTTATACTTACTGTGACTCTCTCAGCCTGCCTCCTATATGAAGAAGTTTATTTGTTCTGGAATTAAAAGCAATCCAAAGTGTTAACTACATTGAAGTGCAATACATATGCAAGTGGGACGTTTGATTTTGGCATTGATTTATCGTGTCATAATTAAAAACATATCACCCAGTCAATTGATTACTTTTCAGATTTATTGCCACTTTAAAATGCAGTGCAAGGTGCATTATACTTCACTTCATGTTCATAGTTCACATAAATAACTAAAAACTGTAACAGAAAGGGAGTACAACGATAAAGAGCTATAATTGGCCATTCTGACAGGAAGAGGCAGGTTCAGGTGGCTGGACACCGGAAGTGATGTCAGGGGTGTTCTAGCCATCAATCAGCCAGTCTGCAGGGGGAGGCATTAGGACACAGCAGCAGTCCCTGGAGTGACGGTAGAATTGCAGTCATTAGGGCCCTTCAGCAGTCCCCTATGCACACGCACGTGACAAAGCAAAGCAGGGCTATTGTGTTTTACTTAGCAGCAGCTCAACTGTGTTGCATTTCAATTCGAGGCCACACTTTTAATCGTGCCAAAAACTAAAAGTAATTAAATAACCAATCAGCATCAAAAGGTGGGGCAAAGGGTGTCAACAGTTTGGGAAAGGGGCGTCCCACTTCTAGACATTTCTTATGTTCTGGTGGCAGGCATAAGCTTAGTGTAGAGTAGTTAACCAAAGGAGCGTAAACTATTTTTTAGATCTTGCTGCAGACGTTCACTCTTATGTTAAAGTTTGTTTCTTTTTATACATATTAAACTAAGCAGTGCAGTTAAATATTCGAGGTGTGGGTTGATAGGATTTTAATTAAATACTGAATATAGTTGTTTGTGTCACTGAGCTTCCTTTCTTTGTAGATTTTTATTCATTCTCGTCTGTGATAAACAGATATTTTTTAGTCTTCCCTTCTTTCGAACTGCAAGAGAATGAGATCGTGATTTAGATTGCCATCCTCCACCCAATCAAGGATATGACTGATCCTCTGCCTTATCAACTCCCTGTTCCAAGTATAACACACTTGTGATGCCAACTGTTGATGCCTCTTGTCCAGCCTTTTGATGCTGATTGGTCATTTCATTACTTTTAGCGTTGGCACGATTAAAGCGTGGCCCTTGAATCGAAATGAAACACACTTAAGCCATGTGCAGTATGTCTGCTTTTCTTTTAGTTATGACATGCAATCCATGAAAAGTAAATTGCAATATGCTTTAAACTGACAATGAAATTGTGTGCCATAGTGAAAGGCAATTGATCGTCTGGTTGATATATTTTTAATTCTGACACGATAAAAGTGGGCCGAAGTCAGACGTCCCAATTACATTTCATTGTGGCACGAATAATCTTTCGTACCTATGCCATCTCTCCTCCTTGTGTGTTGTATACTCGCAGTCCTCATTGGAATGCACCACCGAACTGACCAATCACACCAAAGCCAAACTGACCAATCATATTGCTCTAAAGGATAGGACACATGCACAGACCTTAGTGTTTGATTTTATAGATGATGACATCTAAAAGAGGCCTAATAAGGGGGTGGGGGGTGTCAGAATGGTGCCTCCCAGTAAAGCTAGTGCCACTCATTAAAGCTGAGTCCTGACTGGCAGGCAGATTTGCTCCTGTGCTGCCATGCACTCTGGCCTGCAGTGTGCTGTCCCTTTGGCATGTGTTAATGTAGAGCGCCTGGCAGTCGGAAACAGGAGAATAATCACGAGAAGCCTCTCACTTAAGTGATGATCACAGTGCTGTGAAGCCAGTCCTGGATTTACTGCAGATGAGCTCTTCAAAGCAAATAACTGGCTGGCGTTGAGATCCCCGCTCAACCTGAATAATAAAGTGTTTGCAGTGTTATTTTAGGGTCTTCCACATACTCATTACAAAGCTTGTTTAACTATTTATTTTTCACATTTCAGCATGCCTTTGCATTGTAACCCCTTGTGCAACTATCAACTATAAGGGTGATATATTTATATATGTTTTTTAAAATAATGTAAAAAGAGACAAACATTTTAGTCAGTGCTCTTCATAACTGTACCTGCAAAGTATTTCCATTCTGGCATCCAGAGTTCATTGTGGACCCCCTAAGTTTTATTTCCTCCAGAGTTATTGATGAATGGAGTTTTTGCTTTTCTTTCCTCCTTTGTCAGCTAGCCATAGTTCACCAGTGACTTAATGGAAAAATATTGCTGTTTTCCATTTTTGTTAATCAGTCTCTGCTTTGTTTTCATGTGGATTAACAAATCAATGTCTTTATGTGAACTAATTCTGTATTTAGTAATTTCTAAGATCTATACTTGCATTTTACCTGAGAACTGGTCACAGATATAGGCTTCTTCCCAATTAACAATTCTCATCCTCCCCCTTCTTCTTTATTACCCTCTTTCTTTTATCCTCCTCCAATCCTCCCAGGTGAGCGTTGTCTTTCATTCCAACTAGCCCAGGTGTTGTGGAGAGCTCCTTCGAACCCAGACCTAGGAGTACTTCTGGTGCATCAGCGCAGTAGTGTTTTGAAGTTAGGGAGAAACTCCATTCATCGGGGGTTCTACCTACCTTTCAAAACCACCATCTAGTTGCTCCAAAGGACCCCACCAAGCTGTCCTTTAGAACTACGCCAGAGGGATGCTGCCACCCACTGGCGGTTTTTGAGGACACATGTCCCTGGGAGACAGTCACCCCCTAGCTTTCCATTATATGTTTCCAACCAGGAAAAGGGGACACCAACCATGTTGGCCAGGAGACAGATCCACTGACATTCTTCATCTATTATGAGGGCCTTTCAGCCAGGTAACTGATCATCCATCCCAATCGGGATGACAGCCCATTTTTGGCTTGCAACACATATACTATATATATGTGTATGTGTGTGTGTGTGTGTGTGTATATATATATATATATATAAACACTAGGGGGCTCTGCCCCCTGCTCGTTTTTCTCACTCGTGTATGGGGATGCAGATGTATAATTAAAACAGATTGTTATTTTCATGGGAATTGTTACATATGCGTAATAGAACTAACTATTTTACATTACAGTGTGTAAAAAATAGTAAAACGTAATGTTGCGTTAGATGTATTTGTTGTGTTATATGTTTAGTTCTGTTTGGCTTTGAAATTAACATGCAAATACTTTTTAAACTTATACTTTTACTGTAAAACTTCAGTAAAAACAATATTTGGAATTAACTTTTCATCAATATCGCATTGAATTTTGATTCCGTGTTTGGAGTTACATCGTGACAGCGCAACATATAACAGCCCGTGCGTGAATATCGTTTCTTTCGCTCTAATAAATAAACCGACTTTTTCGAATGTTTGTGTGATTTGTTAATTGTCGTAGCAAAAGCTATTCTAATGGGAAACTGTAAACGTTTAATTTTGAATGGCATATTAAGATCTCCTTTGGTGTCTAATGTTCTCCGTAGAAGATGTACTATATTACCTACGGGATATTGTAAGTTGATGTTTTCATCTTTTGCACAATCACCACCAACTGTTACAGCATAGTCTACTGATATGCATTTAACCAATTTGCCGTGTAACTGATTGACAATTTTTGTGTAAATTCGTTTGACTTCATCGTTTTTCGGTGCTAGGATTGCCCGCGTGCTCATTTCTTCTGTTGATGTTCCTTCAGGATGAAGTTCTTCATTAAGATTTGGACATGATACGTCTTCTTTTATTGGGGAATTTAAAGTGAGGAAAACGTAAAAATTTATAAGAGTCGAGAGCACAGGAACTGTGTTTGACAAAACCATTCACACAAATGAGAGGTGAGAGGACCATGGGCGAAGGCTGTTAACTGTAAATGTTTGAGAGGAGGGCGGGACTTGATAAAATCTCTTGGCAATAGTCTCGTCTTGTCTCAAGATTTTTTTAATAATAGATATATATATAGTGGCCACCGGGGGGCGCACCAGCCCCCCAAACCTGACACAGACAGACACCAAGCACAAGTCCAGCAACATACATGTTTTATTTTTCCACTGGGGAAAACCCTTTTCTTCGTTCTCTGGCTGCACAAAACATTACACAGGCACCAAGCACAGTGAGGCACAACAATGTTTCTTTCTTTACTTCTTCTTCTCTGTCACTGTATCTCTGTATCTGTTGCTCCTTCCACCTCCACGCCTCCTCTGGCAAGCTTCATCCTCCACCTCCCGCCTCGGGCTCCTCGAGTAAAGTGAGGAGGTCCCTTTTATACTACACCTGGGAGCATTTCAGGTGGCCCATCAGCATTATCTAGAAGTACTCCTAGCTGTGGTGGAAGCCCAAAGTAGGGCTCTGCAGGTTCCCCCATGGAACCCAATAGGGCTGTGTCAATCTCCAACTTCCACTGAGCCCTGCGGGAATCTGTGGCGTCATCTGTCCACCACTATACAGTATATATGCTGTATATGTAGAGACAGACAGAGATGTACATAAATATGTACAGTTTGTGTATATATTCATGGATGTGTCAGGGACAGTGCTGATGTGCCCTGCACCCATGTCACTTGTAGATCTTTTCATTACATTGTCTATTGTTGTTTTATCTTCCAGTCCTGGAGTGGCAGACCATGTTGCAGGGTATAGATTTGATGGAGAGGACACTGTTCCTTGCATACGACATTCCTTTTTTTCCATTATTAGCTCTCACCTCTTACCTCAGTGGACTGCCTGACACCCCTTTGCATCATGTGTTGCCAGGTCTCTTGGTCATCTCCCATTACCTCACAGTAGGCTTTCATCTTTTGTTTACAGATATACTTAAATCTGATGTCAAACCAGTGGCAAGTTGGCCATACAGGATACCTTTAGGCATTCAGACATCCTCTATTGGTCGCACATATACAAGCCAGTGGAGTTGTTACTGACCTAAAAGTGACAGCAGACTGGCCATTCCTCCATGAGCCAGGACTTCACTATGAGGAATAGGATTCTGCCTGGTGATGTTCATTATTTGTTTAAGGCACTACATGTGAGATGGCCTTCCCAGCTGCCACAGGGACGTGTGTTGAGGATGCAAGTCTGGTAGATGCTCTTCTTGGTGTTTACTTGAGCCGACCTGTTGCTGTCATGATAGAAGGTGCAGAAATGGTGTCTGGTGTCCTCAGGCTTATCATAATTCCAGGCTCTCTGCTGACTAGCTCAAGGCGATCAATCGGTATCTGAAGGGCCTTCTCAGCTTGAGATGAGAGCACTGCACTGTCCGCAGAAATCTTCTCTCTGATGAGGATTACTGGCACTTTGTTTTTTTCCCTCAAGCGAGTCAGGCATAAAAGCTCCATCTGATTGTGAGTGCAGATAGATGCCATCTGAGGAGGAGGTAGGCACATGTTTCAAGAGCATGGGGAAGACAAATCTAAACAAGGAACTTGGAAGCACACAGCCCCATCTAACACCATCGTTCTTGGGAAAGGATTCAGACTACAAAACAGGACTGACTGCAGATGACCACCCCAACAAACCAGAAAAAGAGATGGGAAATTCTGTTTTCCTGAAGCCTAAGGTACTTGGCTACAAAGAGACCAGAACCTCCACTGGAGAAACATAAGGCTTCAACAATACGTTACCTTGGCTATTGCAGAATGATGTGACTTTCACCTAATTCTATTGTTATACTCCTGCGTGGAGTTTGCATGTTCTCCCCGTGTCTGCGTGAGTTTCCTCCCACAGTCCAAAGACATGCAGGTTAGGTGGATTGGCGATTCTAAATTGTCCCTAGTATGTGCATGGTGTGTGAGTGTGGATGTGTGTGTCCTGCGGTGGGTTGGCGCCCTGCCCATGATTGGTTCCTGCCTTGCGCCCTGTGTTGGCTGGGATTGGCTCCAGCAGAGCCCCATGACCCTGTGTTCGGATTCAACGGGTTGGAAAATGGATGGATGGGTTGTTATGAGGCCGCCTTTACTTCTGACAAGACCTCTACTGAAAACAAATTTGTATGTTTTTCTCTTTTTTAGTGCCGATGAACCCCCCATATAATGACCCTCTATGTCATCTTTTAATTCTTCTCCTACTAAAAATGGACATGAGTACTAGCTTGTCTCATCCTGAATCTTCTGAACACTATATATTCAATTATGCTTTTGTTTCCCTGATTATGTTTTAAATATTGACTCATGGTCACTTCTCTTCTTTCTGGCAGGTCAAGTATTGAGCAAATTCAGGCAAAAATAAATTGATGTTTGGGCAGCACCAGTGTTTACATTCATAGGGCAGGTCATGTCCACTTGAGAAGATAACTACTAATAATGGAGGTATTTATGTGATCTTAGATGCGTTGGTAGCATTTGATCTGTTTGTTGCTGTTGATCAGAACTGAGCTGGTATTGGTTCAAAAAACCACAGCAGCTAAAATACTCTGGATGTGGGATCTCCACCTCAGAAAGTGCAGCTACAGGAGGGAGGGTGGGCAGAATCAGGGCCTGACTCAATATGTTGGTGGCACAGGGGGTGTCTAACTCTGGTCTTGGTGGGCCGTAGTGGCTGCAGGTTTTCCTTCTAACCCTTTTCCTTATCAGTGACCAGTTTTCACTGTTAATTATTCCTTTTCCCTTCATTTTCGTAGCCCTCCTTTTAAGGATTCAGTTCTCTGAATTGGTCCTTTTCCTCATTAAATGGCAGCCAAACAGAAATGAGACGTGAAATAAACCAACGGATGACCAGCTAATCCAAGGATTCAAACTCCAATTTCACTCCAATCAGTTTCTTAATGAGAACCAATTCTCACTGTTAATTAAACCCATTATTTAATTTTGTGGCTTGTTGCTGCTCTCATCCTGCTACAGCAGACATTTCCAAAACGGCTGAGTTTCTGTTTTTTCTAAGAACACTTTCAAAATGTTTTGTTGACCTGAGCAGATCAACCTTACTGAGACCGTCACTTTTCTTTATTTTCAGAGACTGTGGTCAGCTGGTAATGTGGTGGCTTGTTTTGTGTCTCATTATTGTTTGGCTGCTAATTAAGGAAAAAGAAACAACTAAGGGGTGCGGGTCAAGTTAATTAAAACTAAGGCAATAGAAGTTAATTAACAACAAAAACTGGTCACTAATTAAGATGATGATTAGAATGAAAACCTGCAGCCACTATGGCCCACCAGGACTTTGAGTTGGACACCCCTGGTGTAGAGCAACTAAACACCAGTGCCAGCTGCTACAGGGTGGCTGAAAGATCCTTTAACTGTTAGTTTGTTGCTTTCGCTCTTTTTTGGAGACGTTTTATTTCTCTGAATACCCAATTCATGTCAATGTCATTCATGTTCATTCTGGTCCTTTGTTTTGTAGCCTGAAAGAAAGTGACTGTTTGGGAAAAGCAACGTGGTTTTCTTTTAAGACATAGGCCAAAGGATCATTGAGTTAACTACCAGAGAATAAAGACTGCTAAAACAAAATGTAAAGCAACAAGTTGAGAAAAGAAAAGGGCACAGCCAGAGGTCAAAGCCATCAGTAGAACAAGGAACCCATAAGTAAGAACTTTAGAGCATGGTTTCTTTTTATTCAAAATTCCTTTTTTATGCAAGTTGTATTATATTATAACAGCTACAGAAATATCACATACCTAAAATATTTAGCCTCACCATTATTTTTCTGCTTTCTTTTTCCAGCTTCCAGTGATGACATTTTGCGGCGTGGCCACCTGGTCAAATTTCTCAGCAGCCGCCTTTGATGATGGGTAGGATGTGGATACAGATAACTATGATGAATTAGGAACGTGCGTCATAAAATTAATGCATTACTTTATAATGCTTATGTATTGTGGAGGGCGTACTGAGAGAGCTTTTGGCCTTGGAACCTCTGAAGGATTTTTTTTCTCCACCATTCTGTTGGTTGAAGCTTTTGTTTTCCTTTCTTTCCTGTCCAGCTGACCCCAGAATATGTTACAGAATTGGACTCAGACTTTAGCCATATTACAAAGCAAGGAGCTACTTAAAGTCAAAAGTTATACTTGTTTTTAAAATTTCTATTTATTTGATTGTTTATTTTTTTGTGTTGTAAGTGTAGTTATTTCTTTTACATATTGTAAAGCACATTGAGCTTTTTTTACTTTCTCATATACAAAGTATAGGGCAGCGGTTCTCAAACTGTGGGTCGTTGCCCCCCTGGGAGGGCGCTGAAGCTGTACAAGGGGGGTGTCGAATAAATGAACAAGACATCAAAATTAATATTTTACATTTTTATTTCAAATTTAAATTTGCAAGCATATAATCACAATGAATGCATTATAATTAAAATTAAACATTTCTAAGGCATAGATCTAATGACTAATATGTGCCTGCTTTAAAGTACACAGCCTGTCCAGGTTTGGTTTGATATTTGAGATAGACACTCTGGGCTCCTTTTCTATTTGAAGTTTGTTTCTATGATGAGCGGCACCGCTGCTGCTGCTTTTATAGTCGTGTATTTTCAATCCAGAAAGTTCGAGATGTATCAGTATCTGTCGTGAACATTCGGGTAACAGTAGATCAGGTGATAATGTGGCGCACTGCACCACATTGGCAGCGTAGACAATATTGCCAAATTGAGTTAAATAATTTACTGCATATTGGGTTATTTTAATGATACAACTACTGTAACAGTGATATAATATTTGTCAGATGAAAATACGTTCGTCTCGCACAGATTGACTTCCCCGGTGTCCTTGTTTACAAGATTTTTTAAAATTAAAACATATTTAATCGTTTCTTTACATAAAAAAATAATTAAATAAGAATAAATAATTTATTCTTTGTTTTTGGGATTAGAATTACTACCAAAAACCACACAAGGCATTTTAACAGTTATTAAAGAACTTTAAAAAAAATAAATTACAAATATTTCATCGAAGTTAGCCGAACACATGCAAATCTAATGGAAGTAAAAATGATAGGATACCGTGACATCACACGAGTATCATACCTTTGTTAGTTGTATCATGGGTTATTCTCATCTATCTTATATTATGCAAGGGGCGCAGAATTATTCCAGGTAGAAAAGGAAGGGGGGTGCGAAATACGAAAGTTTGAGAACCGCTTGTATAGGGAAAGTATTGTAATCGTCCAAAAATCTGACCTCAAGATTTAGATGAATCTCGACGTTTTACACCTCCCTGAGTCTGATTTGCTTTCTCGTAGGAAAAGTATTGTAATTGTCCAAAAATTCAATTTCGAGATTTCAATTAATCTCATTGTTTTACACCTCCCTGAGTCCAATTTACTTTCTTGTAGGAAACGTATTGTAATCATCCAAATATTTGACCTCGAGATTTAGATGAATCTCGACATTTTAGACCTCCCTGAGTCTGATTTACTTTCTCATAGGAAGAGTATTGTAATTGTCCAAAAATCTGACCTCGAGATTTCGATGAATCTTGACATTTTACACCTCCCTGAGTCCAATTTACTTTCTTGTAGGAAAAGTATTGTAATTGCCCAAAAATTCAATAACTAGATTTTGATGAATCTCGATGTTTTAGACCTCCCTGAGACCGAAAATACCATTTTTGGAATTGTGTGTGTGTGTGTGTGTGTGTGTGTGTGTGTAAACTTGAGTACGCTTGCACTTAGGTCAACCAAATTTTGCATACAAGTATTAGGTACAAAACATAGATTTCCATCAACTTTTGAGTTATTTCCGTTAAGCAGAAGTGGTACTTTACCTTTTATTCATGCAGCTACAGAGTCAGATTTATTCAACTTTAGTTTTATAATAATTATTCGATATACTGTATTATTAGTTTGATTTGATTTGTTATTGATGGATCTTTAATGTACATAATAAATATATATATATATATATATATATATATATATATATAGACACAAAGATGAGACATACTCAGATGAAAGTTTGGGGCAGCCACCCGTATATTCTGATATCCTGGCTGCAAAA
The DNA here is from genome assembly GCA_026402145.1 of Polypterus bichir lapradei. NCBI lineage: Eukaryota > Metazoa > Chordata > Cladistia > Polypteriformes > Polypteridae > Polypterus > Polypterus bichir. The sequence continues at coordinate 7,621,112 of JANRMT010062839.1, read as the reverse complement.
GTCGTTATTTCTTACAATAAACAGCACTGATGTGCATACCATTGAGTCCAAAACAAGACTGAGGGAAAAGGGAAAAAGGGCAGGCTTTTAAAGGGGAAGACAGGAAATGAGGTCATAAGGATCGGGCACATTTTCATCAACCATTGGATCAAGCCTGGATGTGACATCAGAGGGGCCGGAACTTGTAAGGTCTACTTCCATTGGCTCAGTCCTGGAAGTGACATCAAAAGAGCCAGGTGGAATCTCCCGGGAATGGTCTACAGGAAAGGGAGAAAAACAGTCAGTGCCACATCCCGGCATGCCTCAGAACTGCCTTCACTCAAGCCCTTTAGCTGCCTCCCATGCGCACGTGTGTGATAATATATATATATATATATGTAATCATTGTCTTGTGGTTTACTCCTCAAATATCCATCCCCATGACGGAGTATATGAGAAAGTCTAGGGGAGACCACTCATGATTTTTTTGCATGAAAGTGAACTATTAAATCTCTCTCTCTCTCTCTCTCTACATATATATAAAATCCAACATCTGTCTGTTTGTCTGTATGTCTGACCGCTTTTCACGAGAGAACTGCTTAATGGATTTAGATTGAGTTTTTTTTTCTTGACTTTGCTTGAACATTCCAGTTGATTTTTGTGACTTCTCTCATTACGCTAAGTTTCATAGTTTGCTTGCAGGAGCAATATATTTGTGCTAATCTGAGAGAGCCTTGGTTCTTAGGGAGGGCCTCGGAGTGACATCAGGAGTGGGGAGTCGGTCTACCTCTACATTTTGGAGTGTAGCTTGCCTCCGCTTAGCTAGCGATACCTGTTTGTTTATTGATTTTTAAAGTTTGTTCTGTTTCACTGCTATGCGGGCAGAGCCGTGGTGAATGGCTAGTATATAATACAGTGGTACCTCGGTATACGGCCTTAATCTGTTCCAGATCCTTTGACTTATACCAAACAGGAAGTATACCAAACAAATTTTTCCCATAAGAAATAAAGTGACAATGATTAATCCGTTCCCATGAAAAAAATCCTATTGTTATTGGCATATTATACATTAATGGGGTTGTATAAAATAATTTAAACACTGCTTAATACTAAAATACATAAATACAAAAGCAATTAGATAAAACAAATGAAAATTTAACCTCACTTTACTTTTTAAAAAGTCTTTGTTTTTCACAATCGTAGATAGCATCATTCTCGGCATATGGTATGCAGCATCCAAGTCTCGGATACGCATGCCACCTTCATACTTTTCAACAATCAATTCAAATTTACGTGAAAAAACAAAAAATCACGTGAAAATTCATAGAGAGTTATAGCACTTACTGACGCTCGTGGGCATTCGTGGCTTTGTCTCGAGAGAGGTAAACAAGGGTAGCGCGCCATGTTCTAGCACATGAGTCGTATTCCAAACAAAGGTTGTATACCAAGCAAAATTTTCCGCATCCCAAACAGGACATATACCAAGTTGGACTTATTCCAAAGTGGATGTATACTATATATATATACTGTATATATAAATAAATATATATATATACACACTGAGCATTTTTTGTGTGAAAATTAACTATTTAAATATATTTTCTGATTGCAGATTTTATCTTTTAATCCAAAAACTTGGATAATGTGAGCTGCACACATCTGTCATTTATCGAGTGACATAGAAAGTGATGTAGCATGCAGAGCAGCTGTTATCAAGAGTGAAGCAATCACCAAAGCAACAGCAAACAAGACAGCCATGGCCAAACAAAAAACAAAATGGCATTACATAATACGTAAAAAAAAAAAAAAAAATCAGAAATGACCAGAATTGTATTACAATTTGATATTAAGAGGCATAATGTATGCCACGAAAACATTCCTTGCATCATTACATGTTGTAAGAACAAGAAGAACACAGATAAAGTGTTGGGGCACCGTTGAGATACCCATATAATTGGCAGTTCAAAATAAATCACAAATCAAATAAAGTTTTGTCTTTTCAGAATTGAGTTGATCCTCAATTGGCTCCAAGATGGTCATGGTACCGGTTTCCACTCGGGAGAACAGGAAGAGGCAGGTTCAGATGGTTGAGAACCAGAAGTGACATCATTAGGGATGCGACTGTTAATCCACTCTTTAGCAGTGGTAGGTAATTTGGAAGCAAGCAATGATAACGCATTGCTGCAACCACCACATGACTAACCACCTGGATTGGGAACCGAGTGCAGCGGAATAAGAGAAAAGGCATTAGGCAACAGCACCAACTCCTGAATGGGAGTGTAATTACATTTACATGAGCCTTGAAATTGTCTCCCAAGCACATGTGGGTGACAACGTCCTTCGCCAGTCTGTAACCTGGAAGTAGGGATGCTTGGATTCAAATTGTTTGTGCCAAATTCTGCCACTACCATCTGAAAATGAGATTTATCAGACCAGACAATATATTTTGAAACTTCTGAAAATACACAATGTAACCTTATTTTCTTGATCAGAAGGGATGGAAATACAGACAGTAAAAAGAAGGTTATAGGATGGAGTGGAAAAAATGCATATTGCTAATTATTTTGGTTAAATATTATAAATCTAGTGATTTTTTTCAAAGGCAATTAAATCAAGGAAAACATTAGTGTGTGTGTCTGAACATTAACACTCATATTACAGAGTAGTTTCTAAAAAAAGGTGCCATAAAACTGAAGGAGTCATGTTTAATAGAGTGAAGGATTTGGGATAACAATAAAGGCTGATCTCATGTGCTGTCCATGGTGTGCAGAGCAGACCATGCTGGGTTCAAATTCAGGGTTTTTAGCTGAGTAACCAACACCTAAGAAGGAATCTGACCAGTGTGACAGTGTGACACTGATAGAGGGAAGACCCCTTGGCTTATAGCAGGGCCATGTGCTTGGAGCATGGAATCTCAACCCTGTTGGGGTCCATGGATACCACCAGGGAGAGCCTTGACGTTTGCTGGGCCCTGTTTGGCAGCCCTTTCACCATACCAGGAACTGGTGAAGGTCTATGTCATATAAGTTTTTTAGTGTGGATGGAGATACTTGTGAAAATGATGTGGATGGAGATTATATTAATTTAAAAATGATTCTTTGAAATGAAAATGTACGAGTGTGACTCAAATAGAACAAAGAGTTAATATACATATATGTGTGTATATATATACACTATATATATATATATATATATATATATATATATATATAATATATATATATATATATATACACACTGTGGTCCCTAGGGGGCATTGCAGCTCCCCAAACTCCCAACACAAACAGGTCAGACACAAGTTTACCACAAACAATTGGCTTTTATTGGTGCCAATCTCTTTAAAGGAAGAGTTTCCCACAGCAAATCACCAACACAAATCCAATGTAGACCAATACAATTGTCTCTGTCTTTTTTTTATTCTTTCTTCTCTGCTCATCTACAAGCTATGTCCACCAGACAAGTTATCTTGCAGACAACTCCTTTTATGTAATACCAATAAGCACTTCTGGTGTTCTGAAGCTGTGGCTTGGAGCCTGAAAAACTATGGCTCGCCAGCCCCCTTGAGTTAGCCAACTCCATTTCCCATGATGCTCTGTGGGAATTTGTGGGCATGTTGCAACCCATTGTTGCCATCTAGTGTCCCAGGGGAGACAAAGTCCTGTGCAAGCTGTCTCCCAACCCATCCTCCCAAGGTAAGGTTCCTAGCCTTCCATGACAACAAACTCATATATATATATATATATATATATATATATATATATATATATATATATAAAATTTTTATATACATATCATATATAATATAAGCAAACAGAAGAAGAGTTGGGGCACTATGGGTGTCCTGTATAACTGTCCGTGTTGAAATAAAAAAAAGAAACAAATGACAAAGCAAGGTTTAGCAATGACTTCAATGAAGACGTTTATTGGATCTTGTTTGAGACGTCATCTCTTTGCAAATTTGAATTCTTAACTGACAGTGTGGCTTGGGTCTGGTGACTTTATACAGATAGAGTTGACATCATGGTTCTTCCAGATAGTGCTCCTCCATTCTAGTGGAAACAGAAATTAGGGTAGTGGCAATGTCACATCCACATTCTTTCCCATAACATTAGATGATCCAAATCCTGAGTGACGCACCCCAAGCTCTCATGTTTTGTTTTTTTTCTTTCTGATTATTCCCTGGGGTGGCGCAGTGGTAGCGCTGCTGCCTCGCAGTTAGGAGACCCGGGTTCACTTGCCGGGTCCTCCCTGCGTGGAGTTTGCATGTTCTCCCTGTGTCTGCGTGGGTTTTCTCCGGGTACTCCGGTTTCCTCCCACAGTCCAAAAACATGCAGGTTAGGTGGATTGGTGATTCTAAATTGTCCCTAGTGTGTGCTTGGTGTGGATGTGTGTGTGTCCTGCAGTGGGTTGATGCCCTGCCCGGGATTGGTTCCTGCCTTGCGCCCTGTGTTGGCTGGGATTGGCTCCAGCAGACCCCCATGATCCTGTGCTCGGATTCAACGGGTTTGAAAATGGATGGATGATTATTCCCTAATGTTCCTACAGACTTGCGTTTTGGATTAACTCTTAACTGATGTATGGGTGTGTATGCAAATCATATCTCTCTGTCTCTGTGTTTTGCAATTATAAAATGTTAAATCAGATTGAACACTTCCAAGAAATGTGGGGAATTAATGATGTACTATGCTCTGTTGAAAATGAATGTAGGTATTTCAGATTTTAACACTTGCACAAAAAACTTGTAATCATTAAAGCTTGTCTGTTATCTTAATTGTAAATAAAGGTTGCCTTAAAATGAATGATCTCTTTATCTCATATAATGCCTTTCATATGAATCTATCTATCTTATATAGCGCCTTTCACATTTGTCTGTCTATCCATTTGCTGTTTAATTTTTTGGTTACAATAGTCCAGAGACAACATATTTTGGAGAACATTATGATACCATATTAATTTTCTAAGCTAAGTGCAGTGTTTACATTTCTTTGAACACTTAGTGTTTATGAAAGCTTTAAGTAAGTATAAATGTGTTCATTAAAGTGTTAAAAAAAACTTTTTGCAAATATAGAGACACTACTTAATAGAATATGGGCAATTAAATTCGCTACCATTCGTGCGTATTTGAAGATTCAAGCAGCCAATGAACTTTAAAACAACAGCAGTTTGCTATATTTATTGTAAACCTGTTTTTTTTTTAATTAAAAACCGCAGATCGTTTAATAGCATCCATGTGTGTAAAATTTTGAACGTGTGTAATGAAATGATGGACGGAACGGATTAGGATAATTGGTGGATTTTCGTGCCGCGGCGCGCCACATCTGCCAGATTACGGTGATTAGTTTGAAGAAGCCGATGTGAGGCGGTGTTCGCATTGTTAAGGCGGGGGTCGATTCGATTGCTTTGCACACGTAAGTGAATGGAGGCTCTTTGCCATTCGCGCGATGTCATGTAGCTTATTTTTTTCCATAGGTCGGGAGCGCGCCCGGGGTAGCGGGACGGAAGTGCGCGCTCCCGCCTGCTGGGATCTGTATTTGAGGGAATGTACCGTTTGGTGTGTTCGCTCAGTGCGTTGATACGGCGGTCAGAGCGAGCGAAGCAGCTTCAACGCAGCGGCGGCGGCTGCAATGTGTGTCTTCACATCGCGGTGCTTATCTTGAGTTTCCCGGATCGAGTCGAGACCATTTCCTTCTAGGACCTGACACTTTGGCTTTTATGTCTTTGAGTCTCTGGAGCCGCGAAAAGCAAACAGCTGTCGTTCTCGTTGGGTGGCCTTAAAAGAGAAGAAGGACAAAAATACCTACACTACAAATACACTAATTCTCTGTTTCTTGAATTTTTAATGGAAAAATGGCGATCTGCGCTCAGTCCTGCAGCATCTTCTGTTTCGTCTCAATTCAAACTCTGCTGCTCTTCAGCTTGCCATCTCCAGGGACGGATTGCTACAGTTTCCCCCAGAATTACACGTAAGTAGGACTGCGATAACTGGAGACCGTGCTCGGCAGGGGTGGGAGTGGAACTGGGACAGGGACAGGTGGCTGGCGGTGCGTTGTTCGCTGCATCTGGTGACGGGCCGACGTGAGATGGAGACGCGGGGAAATTGAGGTAGATAGATCGAAGAAGCAAAATGCTCCAACAGCGCACGGTACCGGCGTGAGGTCCAACTCATCCGGGGGCGCTAAAAGCAGTATAAACACGAACGTCAGTTGAAGCGGCGGACAGTAGATCCGAGGTGGTATTCTGTCCGGACCCCCGGCACCGAGTGCAGTAGTTTATCCAGGCGGTGCAGCGCTAGAAATAACAACCAGCACCAAGCGTAGAAGGGCTGGCGCTCCGAACTAATTGGGTGCAACAAAGAACGAGCTTGGAGCGCGGTAGAAACGGCATCGAAAGCCGCCAGAACCGGTGTTTTGCTTTGGCTGGACCCGGTATAGCGCTTAGCTAGCGGGGTATTAATGCGCGGAAGCAGCTTTGAGAGTATGAAGTTGAATCCTTACGAATCCCTCGTGTGTGCTTGCGTACATCCAAAGGTCTTCACACGCTACGTGTCAGTCCACAGTACAGGTGGTTGGCCGCATGACCGTGCGAGAGCCCGCGGACGAACCGATGCCTCGATCAGCCGTCACCGGTAGCTTAGCCACTCTTTGAAGCAGAGCCCGCATGCATCGATCGTGGAGTATAGAAGGATGACCTAGTTTTTCCTCTTTTTCTTAACGTGTCCGCACTGTACGTTTTATTTCATCTTTCAACGCGGCAGCTTGCTGTCATTTTAAATTTTGAGGACCCGAGAAGACACCACGAGTGCAGGTTGAAGCCACGCTTTAATTGGCAGACTGACAAAACACCGGAGCCTTTTAATTGGATTGTATGGCGTAATTTTATCGTGCATATGTGCGTAAGAATTTTGTTTTAATAAATATAGCATGTTAAACGTTTCGCGGCAATTTGTTTGAAAGCCGAACATTTCCTAACACCGCGAGTACTTTAAAGGCATTGAGAGCGTTAGGCTGTCGTGTTCTCGGATCCTTTTCTATTTCTGAAGTAGACTCATTTTAAGGTATTCAGTACAAAGTGCGTGTACACTTAGAACATTTTAATTTTAATAATAGCAAAAAAAAGATTGTTCTATTAAATAGGTAAGACGAGCATGAATGAAAGGATAGCTCACTGTTAGATCAAGTAGTTCCCATCGAAGCGAGTTAAAACCCCAACACGTTCCTACTCCGTACTTTGTCACAACTTTAAATATTTTTTTTTTTATCCGTCTACTAAATAAATGTCATATTCCCAAATTAGGTCAGGCAGCAGAGTGTTTTGTGCATAACAACTCCGAATAACGCACTCCTTGAACGACTGAATTCTTTTCGAACCCTGGTGGCACGCAACCCATTGACTGATACCAACATAATTTCTTTAAAACCGAGGACCTAACTGGTATTTTTATATGCACCTACGATGCAGTGGGGAATCATTTTATCTACATTTATGTTAGTTTTTAAACTTTCCTAAATGTGCTGTGTGGTAGTTTAACGTTTAGCGCAAAAACATAAGCGAACAATATTCTGGATAAGAAAAATCACTGATTTCTTCAGGAAATAATTTTGTCATGTGCACAAAAATTAAAACCTACCATCGAGTGTTGTCGCAGTATCTAATTCAACTCAATATCTCGATCTGTGGTGTTCCGAAAATTACGATCATTCGAAAGTCTCTGTATCCGCCCATCCAGCTATCAAATGGGCTGTCGGAACTATTTTCTTGCAGTACCCTAAGCATTACAGCCCCAGAATATTGTAATGTACTGTAAGGCTTTGTGCATGTGTACATATATGGTGATTATATTTTGAGATCGTTATATTAATTATACTGATCCACGAGCACATTTTCTTTTATACAGCGCCTTTCTACGAAGAGCGCCATTTCTTGGCGGTGTACAGGCACCTGTGTCCATGTTTCTTTATTGTGAATCCCACTAGTTGAGCGGCTGTCTCAGAGTCACACAGCGAGTCAGAGATTGGAGTTAAAGCGGCATCCTTCTGTTCTATACAATCCAACAGGTTAACCACTCGGCCACGTTAACCATAATTTTATAAAAAGAACATGTGCATGTGTTAATACTGTATGCGAATGCGTGCCCACATATGAAACAAACATGTTGCGCAACGAGGTACGCACAGTGAAAAGACAGCCGATGTCGGAAATTTATTCAACAGAAGATCTTTTCAGTGTCTATAAAAAGAAAAATATAAATATACTCGTCAGACATTTCAGTTAGTTATCTGTTTTACCCTGAGGAGCACGCGATCACACATGGAACTAATTTACGATAAGAAGTGCTGTTTACTTCATACATTTTGAAGCAAGCCCGTTATTTTCGGAAATACGCTGATGGTTCCATTTGGCGTGATTGTGCATTCAGTCTGATATTCAGGGAGAATATCCGCGCTTTGCCAACATTTCCATGTGCAGACCCTTGACACAGTGCTCGGTGCCAATTCAGAGCTGGTACACACAAAAACATCGCTGCCTTTTATATAATGGGAGGTATAGGCTGGCGGAAAAGTCCGTTATGTCATGACAGTTATGTCCAGAGATGCTTCTTGCCGACGGTCCAGTATTCCGGTAAACGCAATTTTTGGGGGGTCAGAAATGTTTAGCACAATGCCGACATGATGGTATTGGAATTTCAGGTATTTGTAATAGTCGTATATTCCGTGCGGTCTTTGCACCGCTCGCCCACCCACAGAAAAGTAACCACCAGTTCACCAGCATGAAAGACCCGATCTCGTAAACGCATTTCTGAGCAATATTTTACAACAAACGTCGTTCACATTTAACATCATTTACCTACAATTTTCAAAATTTCTTTGCCACTCGTTCTAAGTCTATATTTTTGGAAAATTGAATTGGAATCTGCCTACCTGACGTAATTAAAAATAAGTGCACATACTCTCCAATCTATTACGTGTGTGTATATATACTATGTTAATAAATTTTATATATATATATATATACACACACACCTTTAACCGTCTGGACACAGTCTGTCCTTAACACTTGGGCGCTTCTCTCATTCCGAATTTTCTGCCGGCGCTTCGCGGTTAGCTGTTGACACTAACAGTTCACAACAGGGGGCGCCCGCGATGAAGAGCTGCTTTGCTAAGGGATGGGGAGCACGTACAAGGGGCCTTGGCTGCGCGTGGGTGACGCAGCAGACAGCACAAGGTGGTCTCATCTTGAGGCTTTGATGTCGGCTACAAGCCCCACGGGCTTCGTTCACTGGATGTTTACATCGCTAAGAGTGAACTGTGGCAGGCTCTGGGATTATCAGCATAGTCTAAATGTACAGAAGTAGTTTTATTTCTATATTCATGTAAAAAATGTGGAAGTCATATTTATGAAAGCAAACCCAATACAGACACACTCGACATCAGGGGTTTTCAAGTTTTTTTTTCCTCTGCCCTCCATATGGCTGTAGGTTTCACAGTCAGTGAAGTCATTTTAGTTCTTTTGTTTAATTAGCTGACAATTTTTTCCTTTTTAAGTGCAATAGATTGTGAGATTTACATTTATTTGAATTGTTTTTTTTTTTTTGCGATAGTTAGAAATGTTTAATTTTGCATTTTCATTTTAATTTCTTCTTTGCTGTTGAGATGCTCTTTCATTTGTATGAAAGCCCCAGGACTGATTTTGGGTACATCCCCGCATACGTACATGAACATCGATACCTACCCACTCATAAATGTTTAAAAATTAATACTTTAAGCATAAGAGAGATGTTGCACTCTTGGATCTTCATTAAAAGAAACCACCCCATGCCAGTGCAGCAGGGATGGGCTTTAGCTTCTTGTGATCCCTGAAATTGGATGTGGGTTTATGGATGAATGGAAAGGACAGGCGAGGAGACGACCAGCTTACCGGTCACTAGGAGAAAGAAGGCTGTGAGTGGAGAAGCGCACTCTTTGTACCACGTTTGAAGAAGTTCCAGGGTCACATTTTTAAATTCATATTTCTTTTTAGCAACATGCCTTATAAACGATACTCTTTATCCGTTGTCCGTCACTTATTTCTGGTATTTTTTTTATGAATGGCCCCCTATTTATGCTGCGTCTTGAGATGTGACTGTTATTTCTTTTATGTTTCCACTTTGTCCGGCCCTGATGAAGGGGTAGAGTCCTGAAACGCGTCGGCCTGCCGGATGCTATGGCGTTGCTGCCCCTCTGTAGGGTGTTATCTATAATTAAGGGGTGTTTACCTGACCTGTTGCATTATTATAAATGTATTTAACATGTTGGAAGCCTTGTGCTTAAATTATAATGTTAAAAAATGTTTGTATTTATAGTTAAGAAAACGTACTTGTGTCATGGAGGTTGGGTGAACCAAAAAAATTGTTTTAGATTACCTTGCTGTCTTTATTAAATTGGGTCTGATTTAAAATAGTTTGGATTTTTTTTATTTTGATTGTACAATGTGTCATTGTAATTAGGCACGTTAGGTCTGCTTGTCACATCTTTGTACTTTACGAAGCTCGCCACTTGCTGTGTCGCATGTTCTCTGTTAAAACTGAGCGAGCGGATCTGTGCTCTACCCAGGAGGGATTCTGGCCTTGGGTTCCTTGTGACCCTCAACGGGATTAAAAAAAAAAGTGGACGAAGGAATGATATGAGCATTATTGCAGAAGCGAAGCCGTTGTCAGCGTATCATTCTTGCGCAGGCGCCGTTAGCAGATTGCTCTTGCCGGTCGTCTCACACGTGCGCGTGAATGTGAGGATCATCAGTTTTTCGTGACAGGTGGGCTGAAACCCTTGGTAGATTTCCAGTCCTTGATCCATTTGTCCTGCGGTGTTCCCACATGTCGTGCTTTGCATTTCACGACTGTGTCTGGTCTTCTTTTGTGGGTGGCTGTGGCTTTGTCTGGCTCTGCTTTATAGTTCTACCCAGCTGCAGTGTCTGATTTATATAGCTCCTTTTGTCATTCGCCATTCCAAAGCTGCTTCATCGGTGTTGCATTCTCTTATATATTCTGTGTGTGTGTTTTTTTTTTTTGTGCTTTTTAAACTTGTGCACCTGCTATTACATTTTGATGTTGTTTGTCACTATAAAGTGACAAAGAGCTTTGTTAAACTACCGATTGCTGGCTGGTCGTAATAACCGGCATGTCGGATTGAAAAGAGACACCAAAGTGGGGGCTCCTGAGTGGATTTGGAGCACATTTGATGTAAAAGCCAACTGTGCACCTGTTGTTGCCTCAGATTTTGAACATTCATGTGACCCCTTTTCTCATAAACTTGCTATATTTTAAAAGCTTACAAGATGGTTTTATTTAAGGTTACATTCTGCAGGGTTTCACATCTGTGAATGACTGACTGGCTCAGACTCGGGAGGGGACTGAACTGACATCCTTGCCACCCCACTGTTCAGTGCCTTTATGTGTTAGGCCACGTTACCTTAAATCGTTCATTCCAATGATCTTTTAGAACATTTGTATCATGCTGCAGTATCCACAGTCGCATTTCCATTCTGACCGAAACAGACCCTTCCTTTCCTTAAATGCCAGCATTGCAAGCTGCATTCCAAATGATGGCACCTTCATCGCCCGATGACAATCCTTGCCATGCTTTACACACAGAAATAAGAAAGCGAAGAGTAAAGGTAAGAGGACGGAGTTTCTAGTTTTAGGTACCGCCATACACTTTCACCTCTGATCTGTTCATTTGACTATTTGACACTTGCCATATTGTTACATGGAGAGTTGAAGCCGTTCATCAGATCTACCTGCTTAGTCAAATACGGTCATTCAACGTGTGGACATCTGCTTATTAAGAGGAAGTACAGTTGCTTTTCAGTTGTGCTCATCTCTACAAACATGAATTTGACAGAACTGCACATGTGTGGTGTGACCTGTGCTGGATTTTTGAAGAGGACACCTTGGCACTGCATGTTAGACCTTCAGCCCAACAGCCATGCAGGAAGGCCAGTAGTCATGTGGTCGACTTTCACTTTGCAGCCTCGAGTGGCAACCCACAGATCATCATTTTATTTCTTTATGTCCAGATTTGTCACTGCTCTTTTATTCTGTTTGTCCAGTGACCCCATTGAATTTAAATACTGGCAAACAAGTGAACAATGGCTGATGGGGTTTAACATAAAGTGTTGCGGTAACTCTTATTTCTTCTAATCTCATCATACTTAGTTACTGCTTTTGTCTTCCGAGGTTGATTATGGAAACACCAACCTTCCCTTTCCCTATCTATGCATCAGGGTTGTGATGTAGGGCTAGAGCAACCAAAATCAAGGACTTTTCCCACCCCAGTAATGAACTATTCCAGCAAATGGTTCTGTGGCCAAAACAGAGACACTAATGAGGAGCTCCAGTTCTCGGGCCATAAGGCTTCCTAGTCAGGACCTACCCCATGACACCTTATTTACACACTGGTCCCATTTCATCACACTCCTGCCTCATCTATATGTATATATGTGTATATCTTATGTTATGTGTGTGTGTGTGTATCTCTATCTCTATCTCTATCTCTATCTCATCATTAAGGCCTTTGCCTTGGTCAGTTGTTCAATGTATATTATGTCCTAATGCAATAAATTACATATTTCATTCTGCCAATGTATGTTCCATCTTGTATTTTGCATATTGTTAGTTTATATTCAAAATTGAAGCTGTTCTGTTTAGTCATTCTTGCTTTTTTTATTTCTCTGTATTTCATATGTTTCCACTCTCTGTTGTATAATCTGAGTAATGAAGCAGGTTGACATTGCTCAGCGTATTTTGTGTGTGTAACATTTACAGTATGTGACAAACAAAAATCTTAAATCTTGAAACAGAAAAGCTCCAACTCCTTTATCCCAACACCGACAGATGCAGACAGACAGACACAGGCTTTTAATCAGTTGTGGGAAGCTCTTCCCTTTCATTTCCAACTAGCCAGCCTAGTACAGCAAGCACCAGTAAAGCATACAGCGTTGTTTCTTCTTTTTCTTCTTCTCTCTGTCTCCTTCTTCTGCCTCTACTCCTTCAGAAAGGTTCATTCCTCTTCCTACCAAGTCTAGCTCCTGGCTCATTTTATCCTGCACCCGGGAGCAGCTCCAGTGGTCCGTTAGCACTTCTGGTTAAGGTGGAAGCCTAATCAAATAGGCCTCTGCAACTCCTGCAGCATCCCCTGGTGACACACACAGGGCTATACTGAACTCCAACTCCCATTAAGCCCAGTGGAGTTGCAGCAACCCAGGAAAGCTGCCCTCTAGCACTCTGGAGGAGGTAATGCCCTGTGCATGTTTTCTTCCCTGGGTCTTCACACACACATATATAGTGGTAATGCAGCCCCCTGTGCACAGCAGACATGACACTAAATGTCCAAAGCACACACATTTATTGCCTGTTCTTATTCACAACACCTCACAATGCTCTAATCAGCTCAAACTCCGTCCCTTCTTTCTTCTCTCTTCTTTCTTCCGCCTTTACTCCTCCACACACAAGCTCTGTCTCCTTCCTCCCGACTCCGGCTCAACCGATGGAGTGAGGCAGACCCTTTTATCATGCCCCGGATGTGCTCCATGTGGTCTTGTAATTACCTTCCTGGTGTGGCAGAAGTGCCGCCTAAGCATCTGCAAGCACTCTGGGCATGCCTGGAATCTTCTCTGGCAGCACTTTGAGAGTGGTGGAAGTGCTGCATTCCAAGGCTCCATGATCCCCCGGGTGCCCCCCCGGTGGTGGCCACAGGCCCCAACAGGGTTGAGCTTCTATGCTTTGGTCCCATGGCCCCCATGCAGACCAGAGTGGCTGCCCTCTCTTGGCCCAGGGGAGGTATTGTCTGTCTCCCAATCCTTCCAGGCATGCCGGCTGGGCAGGATCCGCAGCTATCCGCCACAAAATATATAAATTTATATAGGAAAAATTCTTATATATATGAACATATACAGTCTCTTAAAGTTTGGGAACCCCTCTCAACCTGCATAATTACTCTACTTTCAACAAAAAAGATAACAGTGGTATGTCTTTCATTTCCTAGGAACATGTGAGTACTGGCGTGTTTTCAGAACAAAGATTTTTAGTAAAGCAGTATTTAGTTGTATGAAATTAAATCAAATGTAAAAAAATTGGATGTGTAAAAATGTGTGTACCCCTGTAATTGTGCTGATTTGAATGCCTGTCACTGCTCAATGCTGATTACTTGTAACACCAAATTGGGTGGATTAGCTCGTTAAGCCTTGAACTTCATAGACAGGTGTGTCCAATCATGAGAAAAGGTATTTAAGGTGGTCAATTGCAAGTTGTGCTTCCCTTTGACTCTCCTCTGAAGAGTGACAGGCAGCATGGGATCCTCAAAGCAACTCTCAAAAGATCTGAAAACTAAGATTGTTCAGTATCCTGGTTTAGAGGAAGGCTACAAAAAGTGATCTCAGAGGTTTAAACTGTCAGTTTCAACTGTAAGGAATATAATCAGGAAATGAGGCCACAGGCACAGTTGCTGTTAAACCCAGCAGGTCTGGCAGGCCAAGAAAAATACAGGAGCGGCATATGCGCAGGATTGTGAGAATGGTTACAGACAACCCACAGATCACCTCCAAAGACCTGCAAGAACATCTTGCTGCAGATGGTGTATCTGTACATTGTTCTACAATTCAGAGCAGTTTGCACAAAACATCTGTATGTAAGGGTGATGAGAAAGAAACCCTTTCTGCACTCACGCCACAAACAGTCGCTTGTTGTATGCAAATGCTCATTTAGACAAGCCAGATTCATTTTGGAACAAAGTGCTTTGGACTGATGAGACAAAAATTGAGTTATTTGGTCATAACAAAAAGTGCTTTGCATTGCGGAAGAACAACACCACATTCCAAGAAAAACACCTGCCACGTACTGTCAAGTTTGGTGGACATTCTATCATGCTATGTGGCTAGTTCAGGGACTGGTGCCCTTGTTAAAGTCGAGGGTCGGATGAATTCAACCCAATATCAACAAATTCTTCAGGATAATGTTCAAGCATCAGTCACAAAGTTAATCTTACGCAGGGTTGGATATTCAAACAAGACAATGACTCAAAACGCAGTTTGAAATCTACAAAGGCATTCAGGCAGAGGGAGAAGTACAATGTTCTGGAATGGCCATCACAGTCCCCTTACTTGAATATCATCGAAAATCTATGGGATGATTTGAAGCAGGCTGTCCATGCTCAGCAGCCGTCATATTTAACTGAACTGGAGAGATTTTGTATGGAAGAACAGTCAAAAATACCTCCAGAATCCAGACACTCATCAAAGGCATAGGCATCTAGAGGCTGATGTATTTACAAAAGGAGGCTCAACTAAGTATTGATGTCATATCTCTGTTGGGGTGCCCAAATTTGTACACCTGTCTAATTTTGTTATGATGCATATTGCATATTTTCTGGTAATCCAATAAATTTGTCACTGCTGAAATACTATTGTTTCCATAAGGCATGTTGGATATTAAAAGGAAGTTCAGCCACCGATAAACAAAAATCCAAAGAATTAAGAGGGGTTCCCAAACTTTTTAATATGACTGTGTGTGTGTGTGTGTGTGTGTGTGTGTGTGTGTGTGTAATAAAAATATATATATAATTTTCATTTGGATCTTGATCTTTGTTTGTCCGCGAATGAATTAGAAGAAGCACTAGATGGCAGTATAGAGACAGCTAAAACATAGGCATTGCATTAAGAATCTCCTCCAGGCTTATACTACTGAAGACTGTAGTACGCCAGTCACACCTCAAAACACAGACATTCAAACTAAACAAATTGTTGTGCTTTAAATTAACTAAAGAGATCTTCATTTAGATCTTGATCTTTGTTTGTCCGCGAATTCCACGCATGCGTAGACCACCTTCCAGTTTAGTACGTTGTTGTTACTCACGGATGTCAACAATGTGCCGGAATAATGAAAGGGGTGGTGAACAGTGTTACGCTGGTTAGCTCATGAGGCCTGGTTAGAGAATGAGATTGCCGAAGATAAAAGGTACGTGCCTACGTAACATATGTATGAAAGAAAGACAGTGGGTAAAATGAATGACAACGTAACAGCACGTTCCGGAAATTATTATTGTTAGGTTGTAGCCGGCGAGTGCTGTGCGTCTCACAGTTGTACCGTGGCTTGCTCACATGTCAGTGAAGTGATTCCTATTTATGCTTTAAAGAGCCTGGATACCTACGTGTCCCCCTTTTATAGCCGTTGCTCCGTGTATATTGCCTTACTCTTTGTATTGCCACAAAGCAACCTGCGAGATTGGAGAAAGGTTGAGAAGACGTCGTGAGAGGAAACGATAGCGTTGTGAAAACGAGACGGACTGTGAACAGACAGAAGTAGAAATGCTCCTACACCACCACATAATTACTATTCGGACAGTGATTCCGAGTAGGCCGTTCCTATAGAATCAATATCCAAGGGTTTTCTTTTGTAGTTTTTTTTCCCTTATAAAAAAAAAAATCATAATGCTGTGCAACAAAGGGCCCAGTTAACGACTGGCAGCCGCATTTAAACAGGGAGCCCTTCACAGACAACTTTTAACACGTGCAACGTAGTTGGGCGCACAAGGCTAGTATATAAAAATACATGTGTTCCTTCTTCATTCAGTAAACATATAGCATCACTAGATTATACTTTCTGGATGGTTGTAAAAATCATACACACTAGGAAATAAAGTTTACTTCATTGTGGTAGGAGTCTAATTAAAAGAAGAAATGGCTTGGGACTGGCGTCCTGAGGCCTGAACGTTGAAAACCACTGGCCTACATGAATGACCTGCCGCCTGAGATATGCTGCACTTGATCAGGTTTACCGTTGCTATTTTTATTCATGAAGTTCTTTGTGACGGTGTACATGATGAAAGGCGTTATATAAGGTGAAGTCCATGTCGTCATCATCTTCCCCATTTGCTCACTGCATGCCCCTAAATTTCCTCAATGAAATTATCCCACCTATTGTAACTCATGCCATCGGTGCATAAATAGCAACCCACCATGTCACACTCTTAATAGCGAGTGTGACGCTTGTTTTAGAGTGAACTTCCATGGATGCACAGACAGGCAGCCCATCTTTCATAGGCTTCTCATTTTTTGCAAAGTGACAGTCCTGCTGTGGTGGCTAATGAGCCAAGTGTTGATAGCCACACCAGGTGGGCAACATACAGTGGGTTGGAAAGCGACTTTGCTGTTTTTTTTGTAATGTGCAGCTGGTAATAAGAGGACTTCATATTTTTTTTTTACATTAAACAAAAGCAGCAACGGTGTTCAGCTCAAGAGTGGAGCCACTTAAAGTCAGCGTAAACAGTGAATGTGATAGTGGTGTTAAAGATGTCCGTTGGGAGTAGTAGCATCAGTGCCTAAGCCCTTTATATGGTGCCCTTTGTTGGTCAGGCAAAACATCAGGGTGGCGGAGAAAGACTCACGCAGGGTTCTTTATGGAAACTAATGATCGAGAGCAGCAGAAGGTGATGGGCCACACAGACGATCAATTAATCTCTATTTTAAGGAGCACCAGGCATGGTAATCCACCTTTGGAAGGAGCACTTGGCGAGCTGCCATCATGAAAAGTAAAACAGGAGTTAATGTTGTTAATTAAAAACTGGCAGTGGCAGGTGGCCGAAGGCAGTGGTGCACAAAGTCAGGCCGGGAATTTGATCAAAGGCACATTTTAATGTGGTGTCTTTCAGAGCGACGTATGAGTGGTTCACAAAGCTGCACACGTTGGCAGGAATAGCTTGTTTAAGGTTGGGAACACTTACGGCAATGGAGAAAACATTATGTAAAAAGGAGTCAAGGTGGTCAAAAATATACTGCAATAGTGCTTACTTCAGCCACAATACATAGAGCAGGGTGGAAGACAAGGTAAATTGAGCATTATTAAGTGAACAGAAGAATCCCGGTGAGCCTAGCCATCTTGTGATGTCTATCAGGTGAGCCCCTGACTAACTGGACAGTCCACTTGTTCTCTTGCCCAGATCAAGGTCTTCCTTTTGCTTCCTGCTGTCTGACCCCTAACTCACTTCCCATCTCCAGATACTTGAGAGATGCAGTCATTTCTAATGCCACCCGGAAGTCACGTCAACAGAGTGCTCTTTGCTAGTCCTGCTGTATTTAAGGTGCCAGGCACCCGTAAGTACCTATCGGCTGCCTACCTTCTCACATACAGTATGAGGTGTGGCCTCTCTTGGCTGCCACCCATCAGCTTTTTTTGGGGGGGGGATAAGGCTGGTGTTCTGTCACCCACCCTCCCCAACAATGATATCCCTGGATAAAGCACTGTGGTAATGTGGCAATCACCCCAGTAGTGCCTGTTGTCACACATGCTCAAGAATAAAGGGCATTCATCTTTCATTGGTGTTTTCTTATCAATCCACACGAGCCACATCCTCGAGCTCCTGTGCACTCGCACAAAATTTGGAATTGTCAAAGCAAGCACGCATCCTGTAAAAACCTCACTGGTTATACACACGTGTAGTGCGTGGAATCATATGAGTATACACAAACACACACAGGACCCTCGTGGTCCACATACATGTGCATCGATTCTCACATACAAATATTATTATAATTACTAAACATTAAGCCTGTTAAAATAATGGGCGCTAGAACAGTAGTGCATAAACATTTGTATGAACAGTCTCTATTAAATGGCAAGGGACCTTGTATGTGGCTGTAATATGTGTCACTGTATTGTGTGCCTTTAATTTTCTCTCTCAGTAATACTGGTTTGTATTTCCGTAAAATGCCTGTAATTTTTGTCTTACAGTAATACAGTGGAACCTCGGTTCACAAACATAATTAATTCCAAAACTCTGGTTGTAACCCGATATGGTCGTGAACCGAAGTAATCTCCCCCATAGGACTGTATGTAAATACAATTAATCCATTCCAGACCGTATGAACTGTGTGTAAATATATATTTTTTTAAGTTTTTAAGCACAAATATAGTTAATTATACCATAGAAAGCACAGCGTAATAGTAAACTAAATGTAAAAACATTGAATAACAGAGAAAACTAACACTGCAAGAATTTGCGCTATAGCCTTATGACCCGCTCGCTAAAAACTCTTTTTTTTTTTTTTTTTTTTAATGAGTTTTAAGCACAGGGAAAAAAATGAACATTTGAAAAATCTGTAATTTAATAAACAACCAAGAAAAGTAACATTGCAACAATGCACACGCGCGCCTGTGTGTGTGTCTCTCTCTTGCGCGCCTTTGTGTGTGTCTCTCGCGTGTGTGTCTCTTAAGCGCACGCGTCTGTGTCTGTCTGTCTCTCACCTGTTTGTGTGTGTGTCTGTCTGTGTGTGTCTGGCGTGTGTGTGACTCGTGTGTTGTATGTATGTATGTATGACGTGTGCGCGCCTGTGTGTGTGTGTGTGTGTGTGTGTGTGTGTGTGTCTCTCTCTCTCTCTCTCTCTCTCTGCACAGGGAATGCACAGGAAGAGACTGAACACGTGCTGTGTGGCCCCGCGCATGCGCACTTCACCAGAAGACACACACACGGACACTGGACACACACAAGGGTTTTATTTAAGAGGATAATAATCCATATTATTTATAGAGTGCCTTTCCTATGCTCAAGGTGCTTACACTGAATTCTGACAGTATACACACAGACACACACACAATCCTCCCAGTATACACACACAGGCCTCACAGTACAAACAGACATATGTACTGAACGCTAAAAGAATTCATAGCATACCCACACACAGACACACACAAAGATTCCTCACTGTACACACTCACACTCCCAGTTAATCCTGCCAGCATACACTCAGAGACACACACTGCACTCACACATGTTTTGGAATTGTCATAGCAAATGTACATAAAGTCCTCACAATACACATGCATTTCCCCCAGAGTCCTCATATTGTACACACGTGCCCACACAGGACCTGATAATATGCATACTGCACACGCACACTGATTCATCACAGTAAACACATACACTTTTGCTGGATTCTGACAGTATGTAGCATACATGTTATACGTGGCGTCCTGACTGGGGTGGAAGGTGAATCCTTGTCCGGTCAGAAGGCCGTAATGGAAGTAGAACGTGAGATAGATATACTTTATTAATCCCAAGGAGAAATTCACATACTCCAGCAGCAGCATACTGATAAAAAACAATATTAAATTAAAGAGTGATAAAATGCAAGTAAAAACAGACAATAACTTTGAATAATGTTAACGTTTACCCCTTCCCGGGTGGAATTGAAGAGTCGCATAGTGGGGCGGAGGAACGATCTCCTCAGTCTGTCAGGGGAGCAGGATGGTGACAGCAGTCTGTCGCTGAAGCTGCTCCTCTGTCTGGAGATGATCCTGTTCAGTGGATGCAGTGGATTCTCCATGATTGACAGGAGCCTGCTCAGCGCCCATCACTCTGCCATGGATGTTAAACTGTCCAGCTCCGTGCCTACAATAGAGCCTGCCTTCCTCACCAGTTTGTCCAGGCGTGAGGCGTCCCTCTTCTTTATGCTGCCTCCCCAGCACACCACCGCGTAGAAGAGGGCGCTCGCCACAACTGTCTGGTAGAACATCTGCAGCATCTTATTGCAGATGTTGAAGGACACCAGCCTTCTAAGGAAGTATAGTCGGCTCTGTCCTCTCTTACACAGAGCATCAGTATTGGCAGTCCAGTCCAGTTTATCATCCAGCTGCACTCCCAGGTATTTATAGGTCTGTACTCTCTGCACACAGTCGCCTCTGATGATCATGGGGTCCGGGAGGGGCCTGGTCCTCCTAAAATCCACCACCAGCTCCTTGGTTTTGCTGGTGTTCAGTTGCAGATGGTTTGAGTCGCACCATTTAACAAAGTCCTTGATTAGGTTCCTATTCTCCTCCTTCTGCCCACTCCTGATGCAGCCCACGATAGCAGTGTCGTCAGCGAACTTTTGCACGTGGCAGAGTTGTATTGGAAGTCCGATTTATATATAGGCTGAACAGGACCGGAGAAAGTACAGTCCCCTGTGGTGCTCCTGTGTTGCTGACCACCATGTCAGACGTGCAGTTCCCGAGACGCACATACTAGTCTGTAACCATGCCACCAGGAATGAATCTACTCCCATCTCTGTCAGCTTGTCCCTAAAGAGCAGAGGTTGAATGTGAGAAGAGGCGAATCCCAGCCGGGATTGTTATTGATTCCTATCTCAGCTGGGATAAAAGTATAATGCATGGACTGGGGCATTCTGAACAGTTTATTCCCCAGTATGAGAGGGGCATTGCTCCTATGGCTTGTCCCAAGTTTTGGACACTCACAGGGTTGACTGGGGCTTGTAGTTTTGAAAGTGAGATCTTATTGGGGTCCTTGGGTGTTGCCAAGGGGTGCTATTGAGAATACACCTTCCTGGTTGTGACCCGGAAGTGCTTCCATTATGTGAGGCCGTGGCTCTGAAAGTACTTTTTATTAAAGGAAGTCATCTTACTTCAAGGGTTGAGTCGGAAGGTATAACACAACTGGAGGACTGGAAGGAGATATTGTGTTCACTGGAGATTGTGGTGTGGACTGTGAAAAAGAACGGAATTGTTAATTAAAAAAAAAAATCGCACTTGCGACTGTCTGGGGTGTGTCTGGGGCTCAGTAGTGCCCCCTGGAGGTCACTGTGTGTGCTCAGAATCCCCTCTGTATGTGCACAGGCCCTTGCAGTACACGATCAGTCAGTCTTTCTTCTATATAGCATCTTTAACATCTTCATCTTCAGTTCATTTACTTTTGTGTAGTTCTTTTTAAAATGAATATTGTGGAGTCCGACAGACCCAAAGAGGGTACCAGAGAGATGCTCAGTCTACCTGAAAGCTAAGCAGAAAACAGACCGGCAGCACAGGGTGGTGCCAAGTTCTTCATGCGACAGACCGCCATTTGTCAGTGTTGGTAATCCAGGCGCCGTACAGTTGATGTGGATGTTCAACCCTTACATCTCCTAAGGGACAAAAAGATGGTAGTTTGTGTGGCGAGCCTAGAAGTGCCGATATGCTTTGATGCTTAGGTGGTTGTTAGTAAGCGTGAAGGTAATTTATTTCTTTCCATGTCTTGAAACGGCAGCAGCGGCTCACTTTAGCTGCCAGTGCCTTAATGAGGAGACACAAGCGCTAGAATGCATAGCCTCGTTTGGTTACGACAGTTGTGCTCTCAGATTTTTCAGGTAAGGAAAGCAGAAGTTTCAAGGTAAGGTCGTTCTACTCCCTAATTATGGCACTGGAGAGTGGTGACGTCGGGAAAGTCAGAAATGTACTGTCGGGCTCAAGAGTAAGACTTGAGAATTGCAGTAAAGAATAGTCCTTTCCGGAGGGTGGGACTGGACCACATGTTTACATGAGGGGTTGCCAACCGGGATCCGGAGCTGTTTCGTCGTGTGGTGGGTGCGGCAACGCGCTCTACCAGTGCATGCTCCTCAACCTGACTATCACCAGGTACAACGCACTGGCATTTCTATGGTGTAGTCAGCACGGGCACATTATTTCCTGCTTGTCAGGGTTTCCACTAAAGAGGACGTATGCTTGCTTATTTAAAGATGTGGCATATGTGGCGTTGCAGCGAAACAGAAAAATCCAAGCCTGACTAAAAAGAGATTTCAACAAATGTCTGAGATGCTGACAGGTCTTTCTTTTCGTTTTAATTGTGGGTGCCACTGGCAACTTGATTGGCATGACTGAAATGTGAGGTTAGGTCAGTGAAGTGACAGGTTCATTGCTGGCAGCGAGGGCATTTGAAAAGAAGCCATAACCAAACGATGACTGCGGTGCTGTTTACTGCCACACTCGTGTGTGCTATGCATTGTCGTCCGGTGACTTCCACTCATTCTATTGTTTACTTCTTGTAATGAGAATTTTTGTTTTCATTGTGGTCACTTTTAAAGATGGATTTGCTGATTTGGGCAGAGGTGGTAGTGGCCATGGATCTATTAAATATATCACTGTGATTAAGTATGAATGTTGTCTCCAGTTTTAAACATTATTATTGTATGTAGCTGAGCACCCATGGCAAGCTCTTCCAGTTCTCTTCTTGTCGGATTCTTTGAGTCGGCAAATGCTACTGTCAAGCAAGTGGTCACATACAAGTGCTGCCCACCCCATTTCAAGTTTAGTGACATTTCTTCATTAACATTTAAGTTATCCCTCAGTTCCATTTAGCCTTTCCTCAAGTGTTTACTTTTAGACGCCAAATAGTGGCTGCTTATAGCTGCTTTTGTTTTTTTTTAGAAACAAATTCTTTTATAGTAATACTCATTAATTTTTTTTACACAAGATTATGGGTTTTGAAATAATGTAGTAATTTATATTTTTATATATATTAAAGTGAATATCCACTTGTGTCTGTCTCTCAGTCATTCGAACAGAAGGCGCACCACATCCCATACCAAACGGCATATAACAGAGACACACAGCATGCATTTCCCTTGTCATTCCAACAGGTGGCACATCACAAACATCTGTAGCATTGCATTTTATTCCTCCAAATATTTGTGATGTGCCATCTGTTGGCATGTCAAGTGCAATGCATTTTATAACTAAACGCATTACAAAAGACATTCCAGTAGGTGGTGCACAGCAAACATTAATGCATAGTATGCTGAGGTCTACTTTGATTATGTCGATTTCAAACCATCTTAGACTGGGTAGCACAAGTTACTATAAATCCTTATGCCATCCTTTAGATACCTACAGAATGGCAGAAGTTCTTCACAAGTGCTAAGGCTTACACGTACAGTAAGTGCAAAGCAGATGATTGTACTTTGATACTGTACTTTAGAGTCTCATTTGCATGTGTGCATTGACATGTGCAGCACATAAGCAGTTAATGTGAACAAAGTCTGAAGCGAGTGGACAGCACGGTCGAGTGCAGCCATCCCGATTGGTATCAAAATGGTGTCATTTGACCCCCTTTACACCTGGCATTAGTAGCGTTTGGCGTCTGGATTGTATTGGATATAGTGCAGCCGGGTTATGTTACACCTGCCGCTAAACTGTGTCTCCAGTATCTGACTGACTGGAGAGCTGGTGTAAGCCCCCCACACAACATTCAAATCATGTTGAGTTGGATTTAAAAGATATTTCTCTTTACATTTTAGAACGTTCTAAGAATTGTTATAGGAACAGGTACATCAGCCCAACAAGCTTGCCCATTCCTTTCACCAAGACTGTCCAAAATAACATCAAGTCGAGTTCCCTGATGTCCCCTAAAATCCTGCCCTCCACTTCACTTCTTGGGAAATTTTCATGTGTCTGTGGTTCTTTGCTTCAAGAAAAACATTCACACATCTGTGAGAAATCTTCCCCTAGCAAGTTTCCAACCCGTGTCCTTGTGTTCTTTGTTTACAGAATTTAATTAGAATTAGAACAATGAGGATCTGGTGTACCAATACAGCTCATAATTTTAAACACTTTGACCACATCACTTCTTAGTCTCCGTTTGCTTAAACTGAAAAGCTTCAACTCCTTCAGTCTCTCCTCATAGCTCATACCTGTTAACCCAGGAATCGGCCGAGTTGATCTTCTCTGGACTAATAATTGATTTAATTTAATTACGGCAAATGTGCCTGTGATCCATTTCCAACCAAATGTGGTTTAAGAGACTCGATCATATAAGTTCTAATGTGCTCAGGTGGTTTTAAATTGCTGGAAACATTCGTTTATGCCTGATGTGAAGACGCTAGCCTGCATGCCAGTGCATTGGTCTGTGTTGGCAGAAAGGATGAATAAGCCTAAGCTGCTTAGATAGCCACACAGTTATTTGACTGTATTGCCATTTTAACACTGGTTTCCCAAAACTAGATTTGGTGAAATTCATACAGATAAACCATACAACACACTCACTACATACGACACTAAACTACATACAACAAATATATATAGATATATAGATGACAAATACTATAAACTACAAATAACACTGTTAGAGTAAACCTGAATCTAATCAGAAACGTCACTCACAGGTTGACAAAAATCCAATACGAGCCTCCACACTCACAATTTGAGGTCCACATGGAGTCCTTCGGACGTCACAGCTTGGTTTTTGTCCTGACATGCAGTGTGTGAAATGTGAGACCCACTATGTACAGGTACACTTGTGCCTTTCTAAACCTGGTCCTATCATTTAACTTGCCACAGGTGGACTCCAATCAGGTTCTAGGAACCTCAAGGAGAATTAAATTTGGAGGGCCACAGCAAAAGGTCTGAATGCTTATTGTGAAATAAGCAAACAGAGCACAGATAAAGAATTGGGGTATCCACCCCGTAAACCTGAAAACAATGATGAAAAAATTAAAATTGTTAGTGACGTTAGTTCAGAATGGAACTGAATATAGTAGTTTAACATAGTGGTTATATGTTGAGTGGACAGGAAGGGGCGGGTCCAAAGGCACAAGAACTGGAAGTGATGTCAGAGGACTAGAGTTCAGTCTGCAGATGGTAAAAAGAGAGACCAGATTAGTGGACAGTGCCAACCCCTGGCTTGATGGATATGGATAATTACAATTTTTCAATCTTGTAAAATGTCTGTCTTTATATGTGGAACAAGTCCCGGACACAGACAGATGGACATCGTTTTGTTACCCAACACACACATTTATTTACAATAATATTTACAAGTTCGGTGCACAACCCAGTGCCACTGCACCAATCCCTCAAAGTCCAGGCCTCTCTCTCCAGTGCCTCTCTTCTTCAGGCCGCCTCCACTCCTCTCCAGCAAGACTCTTGTCCACTTCCGCCTAAATCCAGTCATCATATGGAGGGAGGCGGCCCCTTTTATACATGCCCAGATGGGCTCCAAGTGCTTCCCGACACTCCTCCGCCGAGACTCCCCTGTGTGCCGGAAGCACTCTGGGTGTCCCCGGTCTTCTTTCCCCCGGCACTTCCGGGTGTGGCGGAAGTGCTGAGGTCCAGGGCTCTCCAGGCACCGGGGCGCCCCCTGGCAGTGACCACGGGCCCCTACAGGGTTGAGCTTCCAAGCCCTGTACCCGTGGTTCCCACTGCAACCAGGGAGGTTGCCCCCTCATGGTCTGGAGGAGGCGTAAGCCCTCCTCTGGTCCTCTCGGGCATCCCGGCTCGGTACCACACCCAGCCGCATACCACAGTGTATATAATAATATATATATATATATATTTATTCATGGCATTTGTAATGTAATTACCCCGATCTACATGCTATCAACTAAATGAACCACACGCCGTGGCGCAATGTAAGAGGCTTCGCCGCTGACGTCTGAGGTTCGATTCAATAGAGAGGGGGTGAAGTGAGTGTGTACGCCTGATGAGCCCAGAATTAGGGCGAAACACGTGTCGCATACTCTTTGCATTATTTGACAGTAAAACTTTGCAACATTCTATCTATCTATCTATCTAAAAAAATATATTTAATATAGAGATATATAAAATATGAGATTTCGGATTTGTATAAAAACATTACAAATTTGGCAAATGACAGGAGACCATTCACTCCATCAAGTTGTTTCTATAGCTAATAGCTAAGCTGTCCCAGCATCTCGTACTTCTTAAAGTTTGTCAAGGTTCCTGCTTCGACTCCATGTCTCATTTTGTTGTTCCAGACTCTCACAACCTTTTACATAAAGAAGTGCCTCCTGGCTTCAGTCTTAAATGTGCTCCCTCTTTAATTTCTGCTGATGCCCTTGAGTATATGAGTCACCATTAAGTTAAAAGGATTCTGCTGGATCTTTATTATCATTGCCTTTTCGGATTAAGAGGACCTGGGTTAGGTCCATGCAGGAGTCTGTCACAGGAGGACATGTCTTTACACCCTGGAGTGAATTTGGTTGCTCACCTCTGCCCACCTCCAAGTGCTGCTATGTCTTTCTTCTAGTGTGGTGACCAGACCATACTACAGATGTGGACTCGGTAGTGGGTTACATAGACTGACCATAACGGCCCTTGATTTACAGTCAGCAGTTTTTATGGTAACACCTAATATTTTATTTTACATTTTTAATTGAATTTGTACATCACTTAGATGTTGTAAATGTTGCATCAACCTGAATCCCTAAATCCTTTTCAGAGGTTGCTCTCTGTGTCTCCCTTCTAGTATTTAAAATTGACGTTCCTTTTGCCCGCGTGTGGTGCTTTGCACTTTTCTTCATTACACTGTGTTGAAGTGTCTGCCCAGTCCTGAAGCTCGGCCAAGTCTGCTGCCATTCCTCCAGTTATAGTGTCATTTCACCCTACTTTCTCCTGTATCAGTCTATGGCTAACACGGTACAACACTCTACTGCTTTCCAATTTTAGTGTCATCTTTAAATTTCACAAGTTTACTAACTATAACTTTCAGAAAACGTTTTCACTTTCTCATTATGGGTTATTAAGCATATATTGATGGGCATAAATGGAAAATACATCCATTTTACATGAAATCTACAACCTAGAAAGTGAAGGGGTTTCAATACTTTCTGTATTCACTATAAATCTCTCAAAGAAAACGCCATCATAAACATGCAAATACGGCTCTCTAATAGGAACAGACAGTTTCATTTTAAAATGGAATAACTCAAAGATAGTGTTTATCCCAAAATGTAACATGTAATCACAGTTTAATTTACAAGCCAAAAAAGTTTAGATAAGCAAAAGGAATCATTTAAATAATAAAGACACTGCCTGTAAACTCTGGCTCTGTGCTCCATTTACTGCTAAGTCTCTGCCAGTGCCTTGATGTTTTGGGAGTTGTCATTACAAATGCTAACGGTTATACTGAAATATACTTAAAAGCTTGAGTTCTGTTCCTGTGAAGCTAAGCCGACAAATTCACAGAACTCTGCAAGTCAGACAAGTTAATGGGAGGGGTGCGGGTTGGGCCGGATTCGCCCGCTACTATCTGACAGCCCATCAATCCCACAACTCTCCAACCCCTAACCAATAACAAGTGAGCTTTGAGAAGAGTAGGTGGAGCAATGGCAGTGTATCTTATGTTGGATGCTTTCGTCAGGTATTAGAAGACGTATCAACCCGCACAGCCACAGCACCAAACGTTTCCGCAGGTATACGCCAGCAGTTTCAGGGCGGAAGTGTTGTCACCGCATGTCTAGTCCAGCAGTTTGGTAATAAACGTTTATAGGTCATCACAAATCAAATTGATTGACATACTATCCACACCAAACCCTAACCTTAACAAAACTAACCCCTAGCCTTAACCATTTCTCCTACACGCTAACCATACTAACCCCTAACCTTAACTTCTGCTCTAGAACTGCTGCTATAGACCTGTGGTGATGTATTATGATCTTGCTCTATAGTTGGGTATTATTGGGCATTTGCTGGTGTATGGAAAATTGTTTGTATAGGAAAGCATTCACATGAAAAATAAAAACTTATTTTTACAAATCTCCTCCATGTTATATTTTCGTCCCCCCTGTGATGGACGGCCATGCCCATTACCTGGGTGGGACGCCAGCTGCATGGAAGGACTTGGGGAGAGGGCAAATGGGACGTTAGAGGGCAGCTGGGACGTTAGAGGGTAGCCCTCCTGGGCAGCTGTGGCACCATGGATTCCCGCAGAGTATGCTGGGAGTTGGAGTTTGGCACAGCCATGTTGGGTTCTGTGGGGGACACCAGGGGGAGCTGCAGAGTCCTACATTTGGCTTTCACCACACCTGGGAATGATCCCAGGTTTGACTAATGAGCCACCTGGAACACTCCCAAGGACAAAATAAAAGGAGCCGCCGCACTCCATTCAGGGTGCCAGAGTCGGGAAGAAGAAAGACTGTGTTGTACATTGAGGAGTGAGGAAGAAGCGCTTCCCCAGCTGTAAATAAACACTTGCTGTGCTGAACCTGTGTATCTGCCTGTCTGTGTCGGGTTAGGGCCACTGTACCTGTCCCGGTGGTCCACACCCCCAAATTACCCCCATAAAAACTCTTCCCTAACCTAGCAGCTTTGTCCTATAAGTGCAATGCCCTCCCCTTATGCAGAAGTGGAGACCACCTACTCCAAACGCATGGATTCGGTACACCTTACTGAGCATGCTCAGTGACTTTCAGCTTTTTTAAAACCCTGTTTCATGTGCCAGCTGGGCTCCTCTGTTTGCCATGGAAGCTCCACGTGTGTCATTCGTCTTATGAAGCAGCTCGGCTCGGTAACAACACATAACCATCCTACAGACTTCCTTAGGGCTGGCATCCGATCCTCCTTTGCGCCGACTCTGTGTCTGACTTGGCTCTGGCTCCCGTGCTGAAAAGGCACAGATTTATGGTGGAGGACTGCTGTCCACATAAGAAGTAGTAGAAGGAAAAAAAAAATCGCTTGCAAAGCGCAAGAAATATTGCTGAAATGTGCACGTTTTTTAGAAAGTGCAACCCAGTCGTTTTTTTTTCCCGTCTCTAACCAACTTGCAGCTGCCCTGGATTCTAACATAAAAAAAAAAAAATCATATTTAGCCTGTCTGAAAGAACCTTACAATTAGGTTGCATAAATAGGCAGCAGGATGAAATAAATCACCTGCAAACCTTCAAAAGAAAAAAACTGGAGGGGAGCAGGAGCTGCTCTGACTCATGCACGAGTATTTCCATAAGTTATATTGCAATTTATATTTTGCCTGCAGGAAAAAGGAAATCTGGCACAGGCTGTGGCAGCCATCGTCCTCGTAATTATATCCAAAAGTTTTGTCTCTGTCGTAAGAGGGCCAGTATTGCGGTGGCTCAGCCATGTCTTCTGGCAGGTGCCACAGGTGTGAGAGTAGGCTGCCATTCTGTACTGTGAGTAGCTTACAATGCCGGACATAATTAGTAGAACTGGGCACTGGCCTGCTCTGCCCGCCTTGTGCTTTTAAAGAAAGCTGGTGTTGCTACAGGCTGCTGGCTTTCTCTTTTCTCCAAGTGAAAACGTGTGGCTTTGAAATGATGCATGATTTTTTGAACATCCTTGGCTGGAATGTTAGGACCCTCAACATGTAGGCCAATCTAACCTGACTTACATGTCTTTAGGATTGAGGAGGAAGATGGCCAACCCTGAGAAAGTTTGCGCTGCCGACATGGGTGAACTATCCTACGCAGTACAAGGTTGCAGTCTAAGTTACTGGCTGCTGAAACCATCGCGACCCAAGCCCATTTATAACTGTGCACACTTTTCTGACTCGGAGCGAAAATCCATTCATCAAATAAAAGGGCAGACTCGCAGCTATACAAATATTCCAACAGGATCTCTGGGGAGCCATTACTTTATCATCACACGCAGAAAGACAGCCTACAAAAAGTGTGGAATATGTAAACTGTTTTATTTGAAGAGGCTCTGGAAGAATGCACTATAAGACCAAAGAAAGCATCGGATGATGCTTTTAAAGCTGTAATGCATGCTAAGGAGGGAAGGTCTTCTGATCTCTGGTTTATACATTGCCAAGGTCAAGTGTGCAGCTACACAGAGCAGAGAATGAATGAAAGCACCTCTCTTGTGAAAGTTGAACATGTTCTAATCACTTGTGCACAGTAAAGAGCCTGAAATTCATGTTGTTATCCTTCTTTGTCAGCAGACGTGTTGATAAAAAGCCCAAAAACGGCCACACGTAGCCACCGCTCTTATCTTAAGCGTCACACTCCACAATGCTATAAAAATGCACTCTTTGGTCCATTGTCTTGTAAAGCTCTAAGTCTTGGCCTAATTGCACCTCGGGCATAGCCATCTGTTGCTTGTAAAATACACTAAGAATGGGCAGCAGAATCTACAGCCCACTCATTGTAAATCTCCACATCCTTTCTTCCATAACTTCACAATACTACAAGCTTGTTGGTCAGTGTCCACTGCGGGCAATCTTCATGGGCCTTGTCTACCCATCAGTGGTCTATCATGTAGAACCCAATAACTTCTTGGTTAGCAGAGTGTCCAAATTTGTGATAACAAAAAGCTACTTACCATTAGCTACTGTAGGTATTGTGGCCTAGTGGCTTTGAAATGTGAACCCCGCGTCTGCAAGGCCAATCCGTACCACCGGTTCAGCGTGTCACCCTGAGCAATTTACCAGCCTGTAAAACATACAGTATGTGCTCTAAAGTGGGCCTAACCTCTGCACTTTGCTGTATTGACAAGTGCTGAGCTCTTCTGGTTTATGCTGTTATCAGATCACCGAACATGCAAGCTACCAAATGAACTCTTAGCTTCTTTCTCAATGGTGGGTAGGAAGAAATGTCAAAATCCACTGTACCAGTATTCCTGTACCGTGAGTTGGCATCTTTGGGTTACCAGCTCAATCTAGAATAAAAAAAGCCATTTCAGCAACTGACTAGCTCATGCACTTGTCACCTCCCACGTGTGCTGCGCATACCATAATATACATTTCTCATCCCCTTCATTATACCAAAGGAGACCTTAGACCCCCCCCCCCCCGCTATTCAATATTATATCTTTTTGCGCATATTATAACAAGGAGGATCCCCCCTCTCTTTTGATATTACAGTACAATCTTTTTGTCATCACACATGTTACACCACAGGGGGCTCCCACCGTTATACGATATTATTTTATATTTGTTACTGCTTTCATTATATGAAGCGATAGTGTACCAAATTGTGGTATGTAAATATTACCTGCAGTCACCGTTGACCAAAAGCAGACAGAACTGGGTCCTGAGACCAAAATGTCTGAGAACCACTGAGCTCTACATATGTAACCTCTTACCTGTCTTGCCATCCTTATTGTGCCACATGTAGGAACTTCTATGGCACTGGGGCTGTCTTTACTTCCAAACCTTTACTTCGAGCCAGTTTTGCCTCCAATGCAGGGCTTAACGTGTCCCTAAGGGAATGGACAGTCTAGCTTCTCAGCAGTGCTAGTAGTAATCTGAGACCCTTTACTTAAGCATTGACTTATGATTCAATTCAATTATTTATTGTAATGTGTACAAGTACCATGTACAATGAAATGCTTGCTTGCATGTGCCCCCGCAAACAGTTAACATAGACAAAAAAACACACAATAAATAAATGAATATAAATAAGTAAATAAATTATAAATGTTATCTATTGGGATCAAAACCAATTGCAGCAGATACATGGGATACAAAGCCAGGTGGGTTCATACTGTCTCCATTCAGACCCAGATAACAATTCCCAGATGGCTTCTTTGGTTGCAAATTATATATGTTTATTTGAAAAATAAAAAGATAAAAATTTCTGACTGGAAAGAGAGAGCTCCTTAGAAAGTATCTAGCAACTAAGAGACAAATCTCCATGAAATTGTCAATTTCAGTTTTTATAAACAATAGAGATAAGCTTCTTGTAGGTGTTCATTTTTACAATTGAGCTGAGCTCTTAACAAAAGAAACAGAACTGAGAGAACCCTTGTTGAAAACATGTCTTCCTAGCTGATGTGCGCATGCCCAGTGTAAACAAATGTCTACAATATATTCATGTTTTGGTGTGAAACAACTAGTGTGGGTTGAGATCATTATTTCGTATAAAAACACTGTGTTTAAGTGAAAATGCAGTAGTGAGGACGTCGCCTTAGAAATTATTGTTAGAAAGAAGAAATTCTGACAAAGGAGGCAAAAATGTAAAAAAATGAAGGAACAATACAAAGCTAGAATGTGAATTCCAAAGCACTAAATTGCTGGCCCTGAGCGTGATCAGACGGTTGGCTAATTTAAGGTGCAGTTATTCCCACCTTTATCGTACAAGCCCAGCCCATTGCACGACTGCATCGTGATCAGGAAGTTGTCTTTTGGTTTTAGGCAAAGTGGGCGTGGTCATCCTGAAATGGACTGAGGAGGGAAAGTCATTGGTGGAGACCAAGACAAAGGGAAACAGCATTGGGATTCTGTTCTCTAAAGACCGGTGCTGTTTCAGATGTGCTACCTACTGTACTGCTAGCAGATACTGCATGTTACAAACTAGCAGTAGTACCCGGCCTCAACATTTTGCCTAAGTATATTTGTATAATGGGTTAGGGTAAGAGACCAAACGTGTTTTTAAAATGTTGAGCCTTTTGTCATTGCTGGCTGAAATGCAAGTGCCCCATCCATCATTTCCCCTAGCTCTCTATCAATCTTTTAATAATATAATATGACTCCCCAGTGAAATTCTTCAAACTCCACGAAGCTTGTATGTTAAATTGCATGAATAATTATGTAAATACAAAAATTAGTGAAAATAGCCTCGGCCACCTCCCAACTACTGTTGTTCCCATTGCACCACTAACGTGGCATGTGGCCTTCACAATAAGTGGGGCCAAACGTGAACAATATGCCAAATTCATTTTCATTACCTGGACTGTTGTAATGTAATTAAGTGGTTTTGCGTTTGCATCCCCCCCTCCCCCATTACAATTGACGGAACATTTGAAACGCTATGTAGCCTGGATTTCAGGTTGGTTCAGGTTTATTACTTACTAGCAAAATACCCGCGCTTCGCAGCGGCGAAGTACTGCCTTAAAATTTTTATTAAGAAGAAAATTTAACCTTTTTAAACTGAGGGAAAATATGCCAATAATTATTAGTTAAGGATCTCTTTGTATACCATGTTGTCAGTTCGGCCCTCCGGTTGTAACATGACCAAGCTGTGCGCTGAGCTTACTCTTGAGCATGTAACTTACAGTTGGCCATGTGAACAGTAATCTTGTCTCAAATCTCACAGCTTGGATTGCTGCTGTCATAATCAGTTTGAGGTTCATGGTTTGTTTCAGTTACGACAGTATTTGCAGGACTTGTGTTGAAGTGACATTCGGCATCTGTCAAGCATTGTAAGCACATAACCGGTTTGATCGATAAAATCACATCCAGCTTTTGAGAGTTTAAACACTCAAACATCAAAGTGTCCACTACTGAAATCGTCACCTGTGAATCTAAGATGTTTAAGAGGCATTGGCGGTTGTCGAAAGGTGTAAAATATTTGGCCATTTGGGTACACTTCAAAGCGACAACTGAACAATTCAGCGGCAGCCATCAACTCACATGCAGAACCATAGGTGAAGGGCTTAAGCATTTCACTCTTATAGTGATCCTGTGTAGTATAATTATCTCCTGTACCATCATCAGTCCACACCTTGAACCTGTCCCAGTCATTCAATACATAAGACACAATGTTCCTCCGGATATCAAGAGTGAGCCTGATATGGCCGTGCAATATGTAACAAAGAGAATGGAAAAGGTAGGTGCCATCTCCGGGCATGGAAACCACTCGGTAAGTGACAGTTCTTTGATCGATGGTGATTACCTCGATAGACATGGTAATGGGGGTTGGAATGATGAAGGAAATGGGTACCTGAGTAATGTAAAGTAAGTGTAAAATACCTATACAATAACTATAATTGTAATAAACAAACAATACAACAGCGGAGAAGCCGTGGATTAAACAAAAAGGCTGTAGTTATCAGCAGGGAGACGTGAATCCCGTGGCGAAGCAAGGAAGGGAATGTAGAGACTGGAGCGACAGACGGCCTTATATAGGCAGGCAGCCAACAACGTGGGAGGCGTTGGGAAGGGGGACCCAACGCCGCCTCACATGGTGACCAAGCTGCAGGCTATGGACGTATATATGTACGTAAGTAGGATTCAGTTAGCGTTGGGAACCCGTGTACCAAATTTCTTGAAGATGGGTCCATAAGTAACAAAGACTGTTGAAAAGTTCAATATGGCGGCCGACAGTGGCATCATACCACCAAAATAAGTACGTACATTGGTTTCGGTTAGTGCAGGGAAGCCGCCTACCAAATTTCGAGAAGATGGGGCCATAAATAAGAAAGTTCAACATGGCGGACGTTGTTGACCATTATGACCGCTATGCATAGAATTTCGAAATGAAACCTGCTTAACTTTTGTAAGTAAGCTGTAAGGAATGGGCCTGCCAAATTTCAGCCTTCTACGTACACGGGAAGTTTGAGAATTAGTGACGTTGGAAAGTTCAATATGGCGGCTCACAGTGGCGTCATACCACCGAAATAAG
>JANRMT010062839.1:7528271-7586260 GCA_026402145.1 Polypterus bichir lapradei | reverse complement strand
CCGACAGTGGCGTCATACCATCGAAATAAGTACGTACATCGGTTTCGGTTAGCGCAAGGAAGTCACCTACCAAATTTCATGAAGATGGGGTCAGCCTTCTACCTACACGGGAAGTTTGAAAATTGGTGACATTGGAAAATTCAATATGGCGGCCGACAGTGGCGTCATACCATCGAAATAAGTACATACATCAGTTTCGGTGAGCGCAGGGAAGCCACCTACCAAATTTCGTGAAGATGGGGCCATAAATAAGAAAGTTCAACATGGCGGACGTTGTCGAACGTTATCGACCGTTATGACCGTTACGTGTAGAATTTCGAAAGGAAACCTGCTTAACTTTTGTAAGTAAGCTGTAAGGAATGAGCCTGCCAAATTTCAGCTTTCTACCTACATGGGAAGTTGGAGAATTAGTGATGAGTCAGTCAGTCAGTCAGTCAGTCAGTCAGTCAGTCAGTCAGTCAGTGAGGGCTTTGCCTTTTATTATTATAGATGAAAAATTTTATCAAAGTTTGATACTACAGTCTCAGTTTGGTATTTTTCAAATCAGTTATTTTCTTCTCAAACATGGTATATACACATTTGCCACACAATTTCATTGCGAAGTCTGGTGATTGCTGTAAATATTAAAAAATATATTATCCGCAGCCAGAAAACCAAGGCCTTAAACTTACCGAATATGTTCATTTCTCAAGTCAAGACAGTTGGCAAGTTTTGATTTGCGTCTTGCAATTACACACACATTGTAAAATAGTTTATACAAGTCAATTGTAAACAGAAATTCAGCTATTTATAATGGAAACCAGCTGTGTAGAATAACTTAGCACTTTGTGTTCCTGCACAATAACCTTTCACCCCAAGGGGGTGTGGTTTCCTTCAAATCAGATCCAATCACAGTAAACCGTTAGTGCCACGTGGTTTGTTTTTGTTTTGATTTACTTCCTTATTTATGTAAGAACACACACAAGCTAATAGAAAACACAGTCTTGCCGTGAGAAAAATAGTACCAGGAATATGCGATAAATCGGTTATTTCCATATCCCTTTTGTTGTCACCAAACTTGCATCAGAAACACGGAAGGCATATTTTATTATATCGAAACTCAAAGTGGATGTATGTGTTAAATTTTAGGCTTTTACTTTCCAGGTGTGCTTTATGCCTCATTGCCTCCATTGTAAAGTGCCAGTGCGGGCAAGATATTTTATCTACTGTGTGTGTGTGT
The DNA here is from genome assembly GCA_026402145.1 of Polypterus bichir lapradei. Lineage (NCBI taxonomy): Eukaryota > Metazoa > Chordata > Cladistia > Polypteriformes > Polypteridae > Polypterus > Polypterus bichir. Next base: position 7,585,041 of record JANRMT010062839.1, on the reverse strand, counting down.
ATATATATATAAAAATATAAAAAATTCTTTTCGCGTTTGAAACGGAAATTACGTATGACCATGCGAAATGGAAATTACGTATGACCACAGAACATATTATAATACAGGAACTAATCACTTCGTTTGTGGATGCCATTTTTATATCGTCTTTATGAATTATTATTTGTGTGAGTTATTTTACTGATATTGAAAAGAAGTAAACACAAACAAGCCTATCTATCCCACAGAAGTGCACCCTGCATCGTCCTCTCCCAGCCCTCCTCTCTGGACTCTAGCGCTGAGCAGTCTGCCGCCAGGCGCGCACTGACAGAGAAGTTTTATTTATTCATCCACGTGACTGTCGTGGAAACTGCCACATTATAACTTTTTTTTAATTGGAGTTACTTGATAGTAGAAGAGATGAAGAAAACAGCTTTGCGTCTTTGTACTTTTTAACTGCGCCGAGCTGTAAACAATGTGAAGACAACACCGCCTTCAGCGGCGAGGGGTCGTGAGAACAAAGTGGATGCTCTGAGGCACGGAATGTCGGGCTGCTCCGCTGGGTCAAGAGCTTTGCAGTTTTGGGTGCCGTCCTCTCTTCTCGCACTGTTTCTGACACTTTGAGTGCCCCATCGGCTCCTGGGAGAGTGGAAATCTTTGGGAATGAGTGTGATCGGCGTTATCGAAGCAAAATTCTCTTTGTAAATTGCGCTGCATGACTACTTACTCTCCCTTAAGGTGAGTTCAGGTCACTAAAACCCTGCAACATTCAAGGTTGCTTTTGTGATAAATTCTTTTAAGAAGATGGAGGGTTTACATCTAAGAAGATGTACTGACCTCTTTATGTTAAGTTTTGGACTTGGGAATTGTTTGGACCTTCTCCCCATTAAGCACGGAAGGGCAGCATCCACATTTCTCAGAATAATTTTTCTCTTAAATCACAGGCACGTAGTGCAAGGTTGTTAGGCAGAAATTTGCAGGATCGCATAGAAAATGTAATTTCTATACCACAGCGGTCGTGTAGCACCTTTCACAAGGGATCTGCTACCGAGAGATGATCCAAATACATTTAAGCTGCTGTTAGTGCTACTTACCTGTTGTGTTATAGCGCCTTTAAAATGTACTTTACCCGAAAGCACTCCAGTACTGCTCAATGTGTCTTTACTTCTTACATGTTAATGTTTTACTGTTTAATCATTTATATACTACATTTTATTTTTTTTCCCTTGCACTCAGTGTGCGAAGCCACTGGGTAATCAGTGTGGCAAAATGCATATATACCATATTTATGTAGAAACAACTGACTTAAAAAGTGACAAACTTATTCTTTAAGATTTGTCTCACCAATGTTGGAATAATTCATGGTCTTTGAGTCCCCCCACCATTGTAACCTCCCCCCAATGAAATTTTTAAAACACCATATTTGAAGTTGGACCAATGGCAACCTACATGCAAAATTTAATAAAAATCTTTTCATCAATAAGTCACTCATTCTTTACTTTAAACAGCGTTTCCTAGAACAAACATCATGCCAATTCAAATCAAGCAACTACCTGCATTTTATATAGTGCCTTTCTGTGGGTCCACTATCCCAAAGCAACTTGCTATACTGTATTACTGTGGATGACACAGAGAGAGTAATAGATTGGGAGTGTGGAAAAATGCTGGAGAAAATGTAAGACTGTGAATTCCAGAAGAATTTCAAAGAGCTCCCTCAGGTAGAGCAGTCCCATAGTCGGAGGGAAGGGACACTCCACGTGTCACCAAAGGGGACTCGTGATCAGATCTAGGGGGAAATCAGCAGCTTTCAGGAGCCACAACAGGAAATTAACACTCGGGCACGGAGATTGATGACAGTGAATAGACCAGCATGAAAAAAGCTTAAGCGTGCCAGCAGCTTGTAAAAGTAGGCGGCATGGACAGGAGTGTTGGCATTGTAAGGTGATAGCAGACCTTTCTAGGCAGTTCTTACCCTGTCAGAGAGCCAAAGTAATTGAGCCATGTGAGGTATAATGTGATCACTGTGTTTGCAATACAAGATGACACAAGCTGAAGGTTGATGAGATAATTTAAATACAAGGTAGATGATGGAAATATCAAGACACTATCTAGAAACGTGTCACCATTGTGTTGAAAAGTAAAACAATTAATAGAATGTACATAAGGGCTGATAAGTAGGAAAACTGATAGCACGGCTTTAGAAGGATAGGCAAGTGCAGGAAGATTCAAATCGGTAACAGCAGATCTAAAATGTGGAAGGGAAGAGGAACATAGCCCTGAGTATGGCTGAGGGAGCCACAGGGACAGCTAAGGAGAAGGTTCCATAGGGTAGCAGCCACAAAGGTGAATAAGTTATTCTCTGATGCAGCATTTGGTGGTTTCATATTTCAATGAACAGGTAAATAATAATAATAATATGAAGGACGTTCAAAAAGTTTCTGCACATTTTAAAACTCTATTTATTAAAAATTTTAAAAACAAATTACATCAATTTTCTACAGTCACCTCTGTTTTGTGCTTTTTTTTTTTTTTTTTTCTTCAGTCACATGACACTCTCAGACACAACCAATTACTACTACTTCTCCCGCCTTCACCATTTCAGTGAAAATATAAAAGTGTGGAAACTGTTTGAACGTCCCTCATAATAGTAATAATAACACTTAATGTATTTATTCAGCGCCTTTCCCATGTTCAAGGTGTAAAGAATGATTCTTCTAGAAATGAAGAAGATATGCTGGCTGATCTTTCTCACACATTGCGTTAAAAATTTTGAAGGCTTGCATAGATGGTCAACCCTTCATCTCACTCTAGCTGGAAGAATTAACACTGTTAAGACGAATATTCTTCCTAAGCTCCTTTTTTTATTTCAAAACATTCCAATATACATTAATCATTTTTTAGGCAATTAGATTCGACAATAACCTCATTTATTTGGAATTCAAAACATCCATGCATCAAAAGAGCGACCCTACAAAGACAAAAGGCAGAAGGCGGCATGGCTCTACCTAACTTCCAGTTTTATTACTGGGCAGCAAATATACAGGCGATAAGAACCTGGACACAAATAGAAGAACATACACAGGCTTGGACCACAATAGAAGTAAAATCCTGCAGTACTTCTTTGTATTCCTTGCTCTGTGCTCCAATAAATACACGTTATTGGCAATATACAAATAACCCAGTTGTGCTCCACTCACTTAGAATCTGGAACCAATGTAGAAAGCATTTTAAGACGGAGAAGCTTCTATCTGTGGCACCTCTGCAAGAGAACCACCTCTTTCAACCTTCACAAACATATGCAGTTTTTAATATCTGGAAAAAATTTGGAATTAACTTGCTTAGAGATCTTATATAGACAACGTCTTTGCATCCTATGAACAATTACATTCCAAATTTAACATTCCAGCTACACATTTCTTTCACTATCTTCAAATTAGGAACTTTGTTAAACAGAACCTTCCAGATTTTCCTCATCTTGCACCCTCATCCATGCTGGAAAAAATATTGCTCAATCTCAAGGACTTAGACTCCATCTCTACAATATATAAAATCATTTTACAATCCCTCCCTTTCAAAGATCCAAGAGGACACTGGGAAAAAGATCTCTCAATTAATATATCAGAAAAGGAGTGGAAATTAGCAATGCAGAGAATTCACTCGAGCTCCATATGCACAAAGCATACAATTATACAACTTAAAATTATTTATCGAGCACATCTGTCTCGAGTAAAACTCTCCAAAATGTTTCCAGGGCATGATCCAACCTGCGAACGCTGCAACCAAGTCCCAGCCTCATTGGGTCACATGTTCTGGGCCTGCACCAAATTAACATCATTCTGGACCAAAATTTTTAATTACCTTTCAGACAGCCTTAAATTCCCAATCCCTCCTAACCCATTAACAGCTGTGTTTGGGGCTCTTCCAGAGGGGCTTAAAGTGGAGAAAGACAAACAAACTGTTATTGCATTCACTACACTTTTGGCACGCAGACTTATTCTGATAAACTGGAAGAACCCAAACTCTCCTCTTTTAAGTCAGTGGGAAACCGATGTGTTATATTATTTGAAACTGGAAAAAATCAAATACTCCGAGGATCCGTACAGACTTTTTTTCAAAACATGGCAGGATCTAATCAGAAATATTTTAAAATAAGTTCATGAAGCACAGATAATTAATTCATTTAGGTATGTTTAAAAGCCGTAAAAATTTTTACGCCGTTTGGCTTGCTCTCTCTCTCAAGGGTGGGGATCGATCTGTTCTTAACTCAATTTTTCTTTTTGTAAAAACTTGATTGCTTTGTATGGATTGCAATAAAATTAATAAAAAAATTAAATAAAAATGTTGGGTAAGAAAATCATAGAGAATGCGGACCTTTAAATGAAAACTCCTACTCCAGTTTGCTCCTACATGCTTATATGAAAATAAATTTTCAGCTGTCACTGCAAAAAGAAACAAAATATCAAGAGTCTAAATATGTTGCTGACATTAAGGGTATCTTTAAGCCTAACACCAAACGTTGTGTTGTTAAAGTCAGCACATCTTTGTCATGAAGACTGCATGTACAATATTCATGCCTGAAATGTGAAACAGTTATATTAATACACTTGTTTACATTATGTGTAAATATTTTTTTAAAGTATTTTTGACATACTGTTGCAGCTCTCATAGAGGGGCCGTGGACTGAAATATTTTGATGTTGGTTCTGCAGTTGCAAAATGTTTCAGAAACGTAATGTAGTCGACAGTTTGGTATTGAACAGAGAGTGAAGCCTAGCCAGGCCAGCAGAGCAGCGATGGTGAAGTTCAGCTGATGGCCCTTCAGAACATTCCCACATCTGTAATGGCTACGGTTTTACTTTAGCAACATTTTGTTGGTGACGGGGTGAAGCATGTACTGTAGCTGAGACGTGACATTCAAATTAGTCTCCAAGGCTGGTGACTAAGGACAGTGGTATATAGTGACAAGTTTTCATATCTGGAGAAGTTTGACTGTTTTTGTTGTTTTCATTCTTGAGGCAGTGCACTGCCTGCGGTTGGACTGAAGAAATGATGCCAGTGCCAGGCCTGTTAGCACACAGTCTGCCAAATTAATCAATTAAAAACTTAAATGTCCTATTCATTATTAAAAGACTTGCTTGATGCATTGAAATGCCTGTTTTTACAACCTCCCTAATGTCTCCAAACTGTTAAGGTCAAAGACACCACATCATCATATTAAGTTACTCGTATGCAGCCCATGAACACCATTTTCAGTAACAATTATGGTTGAAAATAGCTGAGAACCCATTGGCTATGCCATTGGATACATTAAAATGTAGCACATACCAAATCAACCTGGAGGTCTGTGATGGCCCACCATCTCATATTGAACTTCAGTTTGCATTTACTCAGCTCTCTTCATTAGGTACCTCCACAGAATGCCTACACACATCCATCAAAGAAGATTAATGTGGTTTATCTTAATTTCAGATCGGTATAGTGGGCCATCTTCAGGTCACTGCAGAGTCAGGACGTTACCTGAAGCTCATACGCTGGCTAAGAGGGAGCACATAGAGATTGAGATTAATGATTTGTGTTTTCTCCTCCACCTAGTCCTCCATCACAGAATGGCTGAGTAGACAGGTGCACAAGAGTTGAGTGTATAACACGTCTGCCATTTAGCCCACCAAACTCACCCATCCTATTCATCTAGATTGTTCAAAATAAGATTAGGGCCATTTTTTAATCGGACATCTCAGAATTACTCCTAAAAATTGCACAGAAGGGTAACAAGAATAAGAATTTCTCCTACCTCCGAGTAGGACGTGAGAAGTAGTTAAGTGTCCTACATCCACTTCGAGCAAGGAGTAGGTGGATTTCACGTTTGCAAATCAATGACGTCATGATTTTATAGGACCCCTTGTCACAAATTGACAGTCATGATGACATTTTGTAGTTTTCTGATACCACTGTTAAGGCTTCTCTCCAAACATAATAATAATCATATCTTCTTATATAATAGGCTACCGTGGCTATCCATTTGTCTGTCCAGGATTTTAAATCACCTGTAGCTCTCAAACATTTTGACCTATTGCCCTGAAATTTGTTACACATGTACTACGTGACGTCTACTATCTACTTTCAGGGTGATAATTGACCTCCAAGGTTATTCCTCTATTTTTATTTTATTTTATTGTAGAATCCCCTCTCGGCAGTGTGCACCAGAGCGGCCATGCGGCACATACGTACGGGCGCCGTTCTCATTCCCTACCAACTTTGCCATCATTTCCCCTACCTCTTCATATCTTAGGTTTTCAATCTGCCTCAAGGATGATTTAAGTGCCAGCATAAGTGAAAAATTAAAGAAAATGTACAAAGTAAATGCAACACAAACACTGACTTAATCAGTTTTAACGCGAAAAGATGCCGACGAAAGAAGAGAAGAAACGGGCCGCTAGGGTAGAGAAAAGAAGAGCTGCTCAGGAACAGCAAGCACATCAACCTCTGAGCAAATGAACGCTAAACGTACAGAGAAAGAGGATGAAAACTAGGAATGCTCAAGTCAAGTGTATTCACTGCATGTTATCGTGTGCTGTTACTGGTTGGAAGAATAATACTGTAACGAGCACCGAGATGAAAACACTGACACACACACTGAATGTGAGTGAAGCCCAATAACGGGCATGTGTATTTCAAAATGAATGATCCAAGCCATACTTTTAGAATAATCGCCTCCCTGCTACATTGGGCATGAGAAACGCCTTGTAACTAGCGTAAAGTAAAGCCTAAAGTAAATCGTAACCACCGATGGCTGTATATTGTGTTCACTCTTCTGGTGCTCGCAGTTGTCTTCCAGAGTCATGTGCACCTCTACTCTCTGTGATTTCCTCCCCCCTTCATCTTCTGCGAGACTCTTTTTATGTGACTCCCTGGAATTCTCCACCTGCCGTCTTTAACTTTGTTGGGCTTGTAAAGTGTAACACGAATGCCCCAGGGGGCTTGTGGAATGGAAATCTCCTGTGTGACATATCGTTGCAAATTATGTATCCTGCCCCTCTTATCTTCAGGGTATTCTGCTGGCTAGTACAGTATAGGATGGTCCAGATCTAATTATGCAATTTTCATTACGCTATAACTTATTAAGTTTATTACATGAAAAATCCCGGACCATCGAGAAGTGCAAACTGACGACATGAAGAATCGTCTTCGCGCCAAACTAGAATCATCCCCGCATAAATCAAAGCCATCCAGATGATCTGGATTTGCATAGTTAGATCTGGACCACCCTGTACAGTTTGCATCCATGACCACCTGCGCTTATTGAGATTGTGATATCGCTTGCATGCTTGTCCACACTTGGGGCAGTGATCTTTATGGGTGTGTTAATTTACGCAAATGCAGCTTGCTCTAATATTAGCTTACGCGTTGTCGTTGGGAAATGCAAGAAACTGGGTTTTGCCTCACATGTTGTAAAGGTGTTCAAAGTGTGTGCAAAATTCAAGAAAAGGTTGGTTGTGACATACAGTACACAAATCATCGCTCGTACAAAGCTGCATCTTCCCTGTGGCCAAAAAAGAAACGTTATGAACACTTATTTCTGCTGACAGCACATGGCATCTGTAACAGAGATGAAGCGATCACGTGGATGTACAAATATTATTCCATCTCTGTCAAATTTATATCTTTCTATGAGTTCATTGTTGTCCAGTATTCCCAAAAACCTTCCGCCTTTGATGGGATTCTATCTGAATGCCATTTTCGGGTTGCAACTATCAAGTTAGGACAACTCATGAGCTTTCCTAAATCCTGGTGAAGTTAAACATAATCTTCTTCTTTCAGCTTCTCCCATTAGGGGTTGCCACAGCAGATCATCTTCTTTCATATCTTTCTGTCCTCTGCATCTTGTTCTGCTACACCCATCACCTGCATGTCATCTCTCACCACATCCATAAACCTTCGCGTAGGCCTTCCTCTTCCCTGGCAGCTCTATCCTTAGCATCCTTCTCCCAATATACCCAGCATCTCTCCTCTGCACATGTCCAAACCAACGCATTCTCGACTCTCTGACTTTGTCTTCCAACCGTCCAACTTGAGCTGACCCTCTAATGTACTCATTTCTAATCCTGTCCATCCTCGTCACACCCAATGCAAATCTTAGCATCTTTAACTCTACCACCTCCAGCACCGTCTCCAACCCATATAACATAGCTGGTCTCAGTACCGTCCACTCTTGGTGATACCCGTCTGTCACAAATTACTCCGGACACTCTTCTCCATCCATTCCACCCTGCCTGCACTCTTTTTCACCTCTCTTCCACAATCCCCATTACTCTGAACTGTTGATCCCAAGTATTTCAACTCATCCACCTTCGCCATCTCTACTCCCTGCATCCTCTCCATTCCACTGACCTCCCTCTCATTTACACAAATGTATTCTCTCTTGTTCCTACTGACCTTCATTCCTTTCCTCTCCAGAGCATATCTCCACCTCTCCAGGGTCTCCTCAACCTGCTCCCTACTATTGCTACAGATCACAATGTCATCAGCAAACATCATAGTCCACGGGGACTCCTGTCTAATCTCATCTGTCAGCCTGTAAATCACCACTGCAAATAAGAAAGGGCTCAGAGCCAATCCCTGATGTAATCCCACCTCCAACTTGAATGCATCAGTCACTCCTACCGCAGACCTCACCACAGTCACACTTCCCTCATACATATCCTGTACAACTCTAACGTACTTCTCTGCTACTCCCGACGTCCTCATACAATACCACAGCACCTCTCGAGGCACCTTGCCATATGCTTTCTCCAGGTCCACAAAGACGCAATGCAACTTTTTCTGGCCTTCTCAAAACATCTCCATCAACATCCTCAGAGCAAACATTGCATCTGTGGTGCTCTTTTTTGGCATGAAACCATACTGCTGCTCACTAATCATCACCTCACTTCTTAACCTAGCTTTCACTACTCTTTCCCATAACTTCATGCTGTGGCTCATCAATTTTATCCCCCTGTAGTTACTACAGTCCTGCACATCCCCCTTATTCTTAAATATCAGCACCAGTACACTTCTTCTCCACTCCTCAGGCATCCTCTCACTTTCCAAGATTCCATTAAGCAATCTGGTTAAAAACTCCACTGCCATCTCTCCTAAACACCTCCATGCTTCCATAGGTATGTCATCTGGACTAACGGCCTTTCCATTTTTCATCCACTTCATAGCTGTCCTTACTTCCTCCTGATTCACTATCTCCACATCATCTAACTCTCTCTCTCTCTCTTGTTCTCTTCATTCATCAGCCTCTCAAAGTACTCTTTCCATTTGCTCAACACACTCTCCTCGCTTGTGAGTACGTTTCCATCTTTATCCTTCATCACCCTAACCTGCTGCACATCTTTTCCAGCTTAGTCCCTCTGTCTAGCCAATTGGTACAGGTACTTTTCTCCCTCCTTAGTGTCCAGCTTCTCATACAACTCATCATATGCCTTTTCTTTAGCCTTTGCCACCTCTCTCTTCACCTTGCACCTTATCTCCTTATACTCTTGTCTACTTTCTGCATCTCTCTGACCATCCCACTTCTTCTTTGCCATCCTTCTTCCTCTGTATACTCTCCTGTATTTCCTCATTCCACCACCAGGTTTCCTTTACCTCCTTCCTCTTTCCAGTGCATATGCACTAACAACATTCATCATCACACCCCCAATTTCCATCTTCATAATCATCACTCTGCCTGACACTCTTTTCACCTACAAAACACTCTTGACATACGGTTCCTTCAGAATAACTCCTACCCCATTTCTCCTTCCATCCACACCATGATAGAACAATTTTAATCCACCTCCAATCCACCTGGCCTTACTTCCCTTCCATTCAGTCTCTTGCACGCACAATATATCAACCTTCCTTCTCTCCATCACATCAGCTAACTCTCTCCCCTTACCAGTCATACTGCCAACATTCAAAGTTCCTACCCTCAGTTCCAGTCTCTTTTTATTTTCCTACTTTCCTCCTCTCCTCCTGCCTCTGGACATATCTCCTCCCCTCTTCTTCTTCTTCGGCCAACAGTAGCCCAATTTCCACCAGCACCCTGTTGGCTATAACAGTACTGGTGGCAGTCGTTGTTAACTCGGGGCTTGACCGATCTGGTATGGAAATTTGTATTGTTGTCCGCATATTGATTTGGCAAAATTTTACACCGGGTACCCTTCCTGACATAACCCTCCCTATTTATTCGGGCTTGGGACCGGCATGAAGAAACACACTGGTTTGTGCATCTCCTGTGGCTGGGTTGGTGAAGTTAAACATAATTTCCCTAATTATTGTAAATGTATAAATTGCTATTACTCTAAAAAGTAGGACCAAACTTGCAATACTTTGAGATTTTCGAGCTATTTAGGAGTGTTTTCCGACTCTGAGAACCTTGATAAGGACAGGCACAGGTCAGAATTTGAATTTCCACCACACTACTCGGTAATTTATTCCAGGCATCTGTGGTTCTTTGTATGAAGAAAAACTTTCTAATATTTTGAGTGAAATTTGCACTAAACAAATTTCAAGCCAGTATTCTTATTGAACCCATTTTAAAGTGACAGCCCGGACCCACTGTACTAATTCCTTTTATAATTTTAAACACTTCACCTCCAAATCTACACTTGCTTAAACGGAAAAGGTTTAACCCCATAAACCTCTCCTCGTAGCTCATATCTCTTAGTCCTAGAATCAGTCTAGTCACTCTTCTCTGGACTTTTTCAAGTGCTGCTATGTCTTTTTTGTAATATGGAGACCAAAACTAAACTGCTTACCCCAGGTAAGCCTCACAGTGCATTATAAAGCTTAAGCAGAACTCTTGATGTTCACTGCACGCATCCTGATGTATAACCTTACCTAATATTTAATAGCCTCCCTGATCTCTTCTGTCCACTCTCTAGATGTCATTGTGACCCACCATGTCCTTCACATAAAGTGTCCTTTCAAGCTTACGACCTTCCAACCTCCCATTGTGTTTTCAAATCTAACATTTTTAGTTAATACATGGAATAGTTTGCATACATTAAATTTAATCTGCCACAAATTTGTCCAAGCCCCTTGGTAATAATTTAGCCAATTCTCCATCATCTGTCCTTCTACCTATAGTTTGGTATCATCTGCACATATTCTTGCCCAGATTGATTGTTTTTTAAAAACAACGGCAGCCCCAGCACTGAACCCTGAAGGGCACCACTTTTAACATCACTTGTATGTGGAAAAGTCCCCCTCACCATCACCCTTTTTGCTTCCTGATCTTTATACCCACGTACAGATCATGCCCTGAATTCCCAGCTCATTTAGTTTGATCACTTATCTTTCAGGTGGTAGCTTATCAAATAGCTTTTGAACATTAAGATATACAGTATAATACCTCTTTGATTGTACACTTTTGTTGCTTTATTATAGAATTCCAGCATATTAGTAAATGTCTGAACTCATGCTGACTGTTCACTTATGCTGCTCAATCTTCTCAATAATTGCTTCCAATAATTTACATGGGATGCAAGGTTAAGCTTACTGGCTTATAATTACAACGATCTGCTTGATCACCGCTTTTATACAAAGCATAATATTTGCTACCCTCCAGTCTTCAGGAAACTCCCCAGATTTGATTAAATATTGGATCAGGACCAGACTAAAAAGGCCAAAGACAAAACTTCTCTGTCGCTGTCTCTCAGTTGATTTGTTACTGAACCAAGATAGATGAAATCCGAACAGTGCCTAGGTTGACAGACGTCGCCCCTCGTTATTCTTAGATTCCCCACGGTGTCCGGTTTCGCGCGCCCCTTTCTGTATACCGAGAACTTTAATGGAGCGCGCACCCCTTGGTGTACGGAGCGTGCGCGCTTTTACTTTCATGGACGGAGCTCAGCGCCCTAATAGATTGACCACTTAAATGGTCCTGAATAAATCCAACGAAACAATCCGTTTGTTGCGCACTTGCGCGTCTGACGCTATCGGGGTTTGGGCTCAGGGAGATTTTTCTTTTTTAATAACGCATTTGCTATCAGAAGGACACGCAGTCGTGAATTCATTGACCAGTGTAAAGCACACTATGCTGAACACCGTGCAGTAGTTACAGAACGACGCATATAGTCGTTCATTTTAATATTATTATCATTTTTAATTATTTCAAAGCTTTTAGGCCTTTACGGCCCCCTCAAATGTAAATGCGAATAACGTAATGTAAAGTCTTTTTTCCAATCTCCGAAACCACCGGGTGCTTGGATGGCCCAAAAGCGCCCAACGGGAAAAGAGCAAATGCTCCCAGTCGCGTGCGTTTTTTGGGGTCGGTTTGCGCGGCTGACCCCGCTGCACGTAGAGACCCCCAACAGAATGTGACAGAGGCCAGGTGGCCGACACGAGGCCCACGATCCGGAGAGTCGAGTTGTGATGAAGCACCGAGTCCGTAATTATGCACGTTGTGCGCTCCTCGCGTCTTTCCAGAAGCCCCATTTCCTCACGAATGCAATGATGCGGCCAGACGACTGAGGATTGCGGACGGCACCCAACGTTGTAAGGCCTAGAAGTAATTATTACGGAATGGGTATTGGTAATTATCGCACGCAGTCACGTTAATAGAAACATTCTCCTCTGTCGCAAGTTAATGTTACCATCGGCATCGATACTTTTGGAAGAATGAGCCCTGCAGCAAACAAAGCATTTTATACTGTAATAGCAATTATTATACAATAAAAGCAATTATCTTAGTCCGTTTTTTTCATCTACGTTGGTTTATGCGGCCGTGACAAAAAGACTTGGCTAAGAAATGCAAGGAGAACCCGAATTGTGTACAGTATAGAGTCATAAATGCAGGGATGATCAGGGCCGGCCTTTCGCGAATTTCACTTATCAGTGGATGCTCACAAGCAAAGGGTGGCAACAAATACGTGGAAATAAACACGACCACCTTTCAAAGGAAATGTCCGCCTCATCGTCCGCTAGATGACTGATGTAGGTGTGCAGCACGGCGTTTTGTTCAGCCAACTCCTCCATCACTCAGTCAGGTGTAAAATTCCTGTTTACATCTTCGCTTGATTTCACTTTTGCCGATGTCCTTGAGATCGCGCTTCGTCGTCCACCTCCCCCGGATCGGTTTATCACTCCGCTAAGCAGACCTTATCCGTGTTCATTAGACTCGGTGGAGTGGACCTCCAGGTCCTTACGGAGCGCGCTGGAAGCTTTAGCTTTATTATGAGTGATTGAAAATGCTCACGCATATTAACGTCAAGAGCTCAGATTGCCGCGATGCGCACATGCTGCGTAAATGAATGCCAAGCGTTTCGCAAAAATCAAACAAACAAAATCCGCAGCTTTCTATTTTGCTGTAAACAGTCATTCATTTTCCGGATCCGCTTATTAAAAAAATACAATAAAAGGGAGCGGACGGGACGCCGTGTGACAGCTCTCTGAGCCAACTGCAGACTGTGTGTACTCCATTGTGATGCAGACACTCATCAAAGGGGGGCGCAATGTGACCTGCCCCAGACTGGAATAGATACACACAGATGTTGTGTTTTATCCATCCATTATCCAACCCGCTATATCCTAACTACAGGGTCACGGGGTCTTCTGGAGCCAATCCCAGACAACACAGGGTGCAAGGCATGAAACAAACCCCAGGTAGGGCGCCAGCCCACCGCAAAGTTGTGTTTTATTTGTTGCATTTTGACAAGTGGTGAAAGTTTAGGAGTGGTGTATTCCATAGCGCCCCACCTATTAAACTGTCAATTTCATGAACTTCCTTAATGGCAGTTTAGGGTTTCCAGGAGTTGAAACCAATTCAAGCAGCTATGAGACCAGAACGGCAGCTCAGAGCATGCCATAAATCTGAAGTGCAAGGCTTTGCAATATGGGATTAAAACAGAGTTCTTGAGAAGACCCCTACCCAACACAGGATTTCAACCAAAGACTCCAGATCTGCAAGATGGAAAAAAGATCCATTCAAATGCTGTTGTAACAAAGACCGAGACATACACACACCGAATGGAAGTTAAGCCCAGTAATGGGTGTGTTTTTATTCCACAACAAATAGCCGACTCAAACTTGCAAACGCCCCATAAAAAGAACGGTCACTTCACCGGGCAGGTTATTCCACTCTCGCCGTGTTCCCGATCGTGATCCAGAATCTTATGTAGCGTCCCTTTTCCCTGTTAACCCCGTTATCATCTGTGTTTTATAAGCCATGGGAGCCTCTGCCTGCCTTCTCGGACTTCAAAGGTGTAATGAGAAAGCTCCAGAGCTCAGCACGCCTGAGGATACCCTGCTGTCAATCATATGTCAAACCTGCCCAGCTCTAGACTGACAATGCTGGCCATTACACTGCTATCTATTTGTCACACGAAGAGATATCAAGAAAACCTTTGCCATTCAATTCTTGAATTGTTAATGACAGGCCTTCTAAATTTATCAGCAGGGCATGAACGTAATGTAAAAACCAAAAAAGTATCTGAACACCTCTGGCTGGGCATACACTGCATGGTTTTTAGAAAATGTGATCAAATGACTATTCACACTGCAGTCGTATATTTGCTCAAATTACACATACATGCTCAGTCCGACTGACGTGCTATGATGAGGGTGTTTAAACTATACGTGTCGGTCCCTGATGGAAATTTCGCAGTAAAGTTTTACTCATCCAGAAAAACAATATGGTCACAGGCTTCTCAAAATGTCAACAAAGAAAAGAGCTGCGTTGCTGCCTCTTGCTTTACTGTACACTGAAACTGTAGAAAAGGAAAATGGCGTAACTGGAATGCGTGGATGGTTGAGGTTCAGACAGCATGGTGTGTCTATTTTTTGGAGGGAATTAGAGGTGTATAATCTATGTCAGCAGTGAGCAGTTGGTGGCCAAGTCGGCTCTCTGCCTCAGCCCAGATGGATGCCAGTCCCATGGACAACCCAGAAAATGGTGGCTTGATCGACTTAGACGACATGCGACTTGTCAACTTTGCCCCGATGACGCCCTCGATCAAAAGAAGTGGTGGTCGATGTGCAGAAAAGTGGACCCTGCGCCAGTGCAGGATAAACACTAAGAAAGAATCTGTCATTTATCGCTGTGTATGTTTATTTGCTAAGATACTTTTGTCAGTTCTCATTTGGTTGTACGTGTGTTGCTATCGGATAGTGAAAATGAACATTAACCCTGAGCCTAACCCTAACCCAGATACGTCAACTTGGAACTCATTTTCTGACCGGCTCAAATAAGAGGGGACCTAGATAAGGGAGCAGCCCAAATAAATTAGTGCTGATGGCCTGTGAGACCAGAAACAGACAGCTCAACTTTGCAGCAATGTGGATGGGTATCCTGATCTTTCCCTAAATCCTAACACTAAGTCTTCTCATCGTACGATAGCCCAGGTGCAATCCGACACCGTATCCACTCTCATACTGCACTTAAAATGCCAGCCAATGAAGATGAATTTCAGGCCGACTCAGAAAAATCAGTCGGCCATCGCAGTTCTTGCTTAAAGTCGTGCCACAATCGCTGAGCATATGCCCAGCTTTAGCTCTTGGGTTGGGTTTAACATTATCCACCATGATACTCCCTGGCCATCTGTTCTGGAGTGGGCACTGATATGTCAAAGATTAACACGGGGGATCCTTTGTTGTCATATAGTGCCTTACAATTTGGTCAAAGTCTTGTCACCCCCTGCCTGAGGAGGCCACATCTGCATCTGCATGCATTCATACTCACTGAGGGTACAGTAACTAAGTGACACCAAAAAGAATACTTTCAGAGCAGTCTCGCGTGGACCCTAATGTCGGGAGCAAGAGCACCCACCTTCATATCCGTAAATTAGGAGTGTGTGTTGGATTTTAGTGTGATGGTTAAGCGTGATCCATAACAATTCTGATCATGTTGGTGTTGAAATTAGCGTAATTCGTAAAACTGTCATGTCAGAAAAAAGGAGGAAATGCTTGTTAGCGAGCTCTTTATTCAGGTTTAGTAATAATCAATCAGTCAAGTAATCAATCCTGAGTCTTTTGTTGCAATCTCAATGCCAGGCCGATTTAAAGACATTCGAGTAGAAGATGACTGAAGGCTGCAGCTGCATTGGATTCTCCTCACGTCTCCTGGTGAAGAACCTCCATGTAAGCAGGTGTGTTCTTGACGTTTTGTCTTTTAGGCGGTACAAGAAAGCTGTGTTTTTTTTTTTTTTTTACATAAACTTGCGCTCAAGTCAGATGCACTTGCCTGATTTTTACATTTCATACTGAAGCGGAGTCCTTGACAGCCGCTCAACCTTCACATGGCGTTATGCACAGGTGTTCTTTCGTGTCTCGAGGATGTGCAATTCAATAGAAATAATTCTCTTTATTATTAACAGTTGTGTTAAATTAAATGCTGAAAAGGGACCCTGGATTCTGTAATGCCTAAAATATCTGCATTTCCTTCAAACCCATCTCTTGATTTAGTACAATTTGAGTAGAAAAAGCTGTGTTCTTGGGTTCCGTGTTGCCTCGATGAAGGAGCTTTTATCTCTCATTTAGCTTTGTAATTTTTAAAATGCTCGTGCCGCTTAGCTCGATTCCCCTATGCTGTCATTTTTGACCCCCCCCCCCCCCATTATGTCAGCGTCCTATAAGGAAATAATTTGTTGACATCGGTTTTCCACCTATATTGTAAATGCGGGTGTGTGCTTTGGGATTGCGTTTCCTATGTAAGGCGCTATATATGGTGAATGCCTTTGTCGGCAGACCTTTCGGAGACCACAGACCGATACTTGCTGGCTCTTCCTCTCTTCTCCATCGGCCTGTGTCATGTAAATGAAATCTCGCTGGTGTGTCTGCCTCATTAGACATAATGAACACTTGTGGCTGTTTTTTCTTTTTCTTTTTCTCAGTATTTTACCAGATAACTTGACCTCCCCAGGAAACACTGCGGTTTGGTCACTACGATGTGGAAAACGGGAAGCGTCCTGGCAGAATGTGCTTGCCGGCTGTTTTTATTCTGTTTTAGTTCTGTTTAAACATGCGGCCCATCCAACTGAGCACAGCACTTGTGACGGTGTGCTCTGCTGCCTACTTAATGGTGCTGTACTTTGATCGATGTCGGCTGTGGACGGGAGCGTTGCCACCGCTTGTTGGGAGGGGTGGCTGTTTTGAGGGGACCGGCCTTCTGGGCCTTTGTACTTGATGAGTCTGTAGATTCTCTCGCGCTCTCCCTCTCTGTGCCGCCTTTGGCTTCATATAGTGGAGTTCAAACGGGATTGCCTTGATCCATTAGTAATATGGATTTGGATTTCATTACCTACGCTACATGCTCATTTTGATTGTTTTCTGTTTAATGATGGATTTTCATCCTGACTTATTTTTTGTTCTATTTGATTTATTTAGCTGCCTAGACTGGAGGTCTCCAGTGTTTTTTTTTTTTATTCTAGGGGCCTTCAGTGGCTTCTGGTTTTTCCTTTAAGGCAGATTTATTATCAGATGCTACCTTTCTACTTGAAATCCTATGTTTCTTAGGCTGTTTCAGAGTCTGAAGGGTTTAAAGTGAGCCCGCTGTCTCTTTCTTAAACAAGAAGGCCTTACAGATTCAAACCCACAGATTTGTAGTCAGCCTCTTCATTGCTCTCTCTATTCGTATTATAAGGGAGGCCATGATGGAATACAATGACGCCGTATAGAAATGGCATTCCAGCAGTTTGTATGTAATGTGGGGTACTGGGGAGCCAACCGCCCAGATATTTTAAAAACTCAAATTATTTAAAGTGAAATAACCATGAAATGTGTTTATTTGCACAACATGCCTGTTGTCAGTGCATGTTAACATCCATTAAAAATTGTATTTGTTTAATTTCAGTCAGTCATTATCCAACCCGCTATATCTTAACTACAGGGTCACGGGGGGGTCTGCTGGAGCCAATCCCAGCCAGCACAGGGCTCAAGGCAGGAACAAACCCCAGACAGGGCACCAGCCCACAGCAGTTGTTTAATTTCTCTTTGAATAAATTAAAATTTTCAAAATTCAGTTTCTGGAATGAAGGGCGCCGAGAAGATGAGAGATTATGCAAGTCCTTGAACTTTTGGCAAGCAGGTGACCTCAGGCTGCCTTCTAATTGGGTGCTTTCCTCTCCCACATTTATTGGCAGCGTATTAGCATTGGACAATCGTCGATGCCGTACGTCATGTTGACGTCAATGGTTCACAGTTCACACCCGGCATTAATGTTGCAGAACTGCAAATGACCGAGTGCGACTTTAGAGATGACGACTTCAAGGGGAACTTCCGAAATTAAAGAAAATTTGGTTATATCTTTAACAAAATATCTCAAATTAAATTGTTCACTTGAAGAAGAATGAAGATAAAGGAGCTTGGATCAGTCTGACCCGACCTAAGAACCTGAGACTCTTTCTCACTCTTGTTATGACAAATTCAGTTGGTTAGATGGGTTTCGTATAAGTCTGTGCCTGTTTTTGGTTTCCCTGTTTGCTGTTTCAAAGTGTTGGTGCCAAAACGTTGTGGACACTGACGAGGGTACGAGATCTGAAACATCTTTCCGAAAAATTCAAGTGGCATGAAAGTAAACGTTGTCACAAAGACGACAGCATGAGGCTAAATATTTTTGACAGGCTTAGCATTGCTGAACAGCTAGATGAAGGCTACAAGGTTGGCATTAGAAGGAACAACCAAGAGATGACCAAAAATGACCAGAATAAGAGATGAGCTACATATCAGTGTTTGTGGCGAGTAGAATAGTGGCGTGCCTTGGCATGATCTTGGTTACAAAAAGTGTGCCCCTGCAGACAAAAAGGCCGGGAAACACTGCACTCTAGACAATAGAATGTGGCTAATATGAAAATGAACAGCCTTGACACACGAAAAAAGGTTTGGGGAAGCCGCTCGTATACTTAAATCCTGGCTGCAAAAAGGCAAATATAAAGCAGAGTTATGTACAAAATTGAGCCCAAGACAGAACTGATTAACAAAGGGAAGATGGCAGGTTTTTAAGGTCGGTCAGGGGAAGTGACGTCATCAGGACCCGGAACTGGACGTGATGTCATCAGGACCCGGAACTAGAAGTGACATCTTCTGGCCAGACCCGGAAGTAACGTTGTCGGAATCGGGCAGAATTTCCTGTGTCTGGTCTGCAGAGATAAAAGAGGAAGGTTTAGTGCACCCTGCCACTCCCTGGCTTGGCATGTAATTACCTTCTTTTGGTCCTTCTAGCTGCCTGTCACGCGCACGTGTGTAACACTGACTCTTTTTTTTTCACAGTTTCTAGTGAAACAACTCAATTTAATCAGAAAGTAATTGAGAAATTTACAGGCCTGAAGGAAAGGAAGGTAAAATGTATTCTTAAGGAAATCGAACTATCCTGATCATAAAGGCAGAATAACATTCTGGTTGGACTTGTCCTGTGGGTGTAGTACAAGACACATTGGGGGCGACTTATGTTTTAAGATGCTGGGGTCTGTGGATCTTACAATATGAATTTGTGCCCAGGTGAGGTAAACTTGCATAGGACTGGGCAGACTGGCAGCAAGTGCAGAATACAATTAAAGTGGGAATGACTCTGTGGGTGGGCTAAATGATATACTGGGATTCAAGACTTGAGAAAAATCAGAGGACTGGTGATTGTAAGATGTGGATTGTTATATACTGTACAGTGGGAATGGCCAAGGACTGGGCACTCTGTTAGCAGAGGCAGAATAAGATTTGGATTGGACGTATGCTATGGATGTGTTATAGGACAGATTGGAGTGCACATTATTGGAAGATTATGAAGGTGGGGGTCCCGAGCTGCTTTGTCGTGGGGTGGGTGCGGCCACCCGCTGCACCAGTGCATGCTCCCTACCCTGACCTGACCTGACCTGACTGTGTAGCAGCAGCCAATAACATTTCCGAGGGCGCACAATGTGAGCCCCATGCTGGAGCAGTCAGGATTTATCTTATCGGAAGGATGTCTGCATACAGATCCTGACAACAAGCAGACTAATTGAGCAAGCAGTCAGAGTAAAGTCATGGCAAAGGGTATAGAATCACAAGCTAAAGGAGACGGATTTGAATCTCCTGCTTTAAAACATCTGTAGAGTTCAGAGCTAGAGAAACAAGATGCTTAATTCAGAACGGATTGAAATTAGAAAGCAGAATTCGCCTCCACAAAAGCCAAGAGCTAAAGCGACACTCAAGGGCCGGCCGCTGGTCAAGTATAAGATTTCATTTCAGCTCTGAATGAGATAAGATGACTCTCTTTTAATCTGCAGACTTGCAGTCAGTTGTTGTGAGGTTGTTTTAAGTTTTCGCGTTCTCACACAAGTCTACTTTCTTCCATTCTTTCTCGGTTTGCAATTACAGCTTAAATATACAAAAGTGCTTTGTAGTGACAGGCGCTACACAAGGTCAGTGTTGATTGACTGGCACGGAGTCTGTCAGGGCATACTGGGAGTTCAGATGGGCACAGAAATGATATTGCAAAGTGGCAGAAAGAGCTGCGGTCTTTAAATGGGACAGCTAAACCGTTAGTGGCGGTGGGTAAACTCGGAGAAAGTAGCTGCCCACCAAATTTGAAGAGTAGAAGTCAAGTTATTGCTGTAAATAGGTAATTGGCCTTGCCTGATTTACACGTCCATAAAATATTCACACAGATTATTTAGATATTAGTTTCTTTACTTGGGATTAAAGCATTTTTTGTTGGAAAGGTTCCTTTAAAACAGTCGTTCTCTAAGCGTTTTGGACCAAGCATCGATTTGTCAATGTCAAAGGTACGAGGAACTGACAATGACCAACAGCCACTCCTCATCATAAATTCTGTGGTACAATTATCACATTCTTTTTCTTTTCAGCATGCGCTCATGTGAGAAATAGTATAATAACCCGAGGAAAGAAGAAGAGTTAGCACATTAACTGAAAGCATGAGTTCGTAGGCCTGAACAGGGCTGTTTATTTGAAGACACCTCCTTCATGTTAGTGCCTGTACTGCTCTCTCGCTGTTATTGTTTTGGACGACTGCAAAAACCCGTCATGAACAGGACCCTAGCAAACTCCTACTGCCCCTCAGTCTCTTTCAGTGATCCAAGCTAATTCTCATACTGCTACTCAATGAGATCCCATGCTGGCTTTCCCCACAGGTCTCCTGGTGTCTTCTCTGAGGTATGGGTGGCATACACTGTCCCTATTAGAATTTCTTGTCTACCAGGCATTCAGCCCTGCCCACCTAGAAGGAAAGTGTGCGTTATAAGACTAGCATTCCTGGATTTACATTTCAAAGTCCCAGGTTTTTACCAATGATCCATAATAAAGCCCGCAATATGGCGTTGTGACATATAGAATTAGAACATTCAAGCATCAGAAGCAGTGTGCATCAGTGTCTAGGTGGGATTAAGGAATCTGTTTGACAGATGTTGGCTCTTCAGGTGGACTTGAAGGTAGATTTAAAAATAAAAACTGTTTTCATGTAGTGAAAATGTTGGATGGGATAGAGAGAGTTTGAAGAAATGCCCAAAGAGAGGAGGAAGCAATCACTGCCACCATATTAGATCAGAGCGGGAAAGTGTGGGGTAGAAGTAAATGAAGAGTCTTAGGGCTGCTTCAGCAAGAAAGTTCTTCCAAGAAAAATGATTAGGTGGGCCCATGGGCCACCTGGCACACCCTCATGTTGTGCACCACTTTGAGAACCGCTGCTCCCAATCAGTGAATTTCTGGTGAGTAGACCCCAGTGTAAATGAGGAAGTGTGTGTTAGTAACTGCAAATAATAATAATAGTAATTAATAATTCTTTGCATTTATATAGCGCTTTTCTCACTACTCAAAGCGCTCAGCAATTGCAGGTTAAGGGCTTTGCTCAAGGGCCCAACAGAGCAAAGTCCCTTTTGGCATTTACAGGATTCGAACCGGCAACCTTCCGATTGCCAGTGCAGATCCCTAGCCTCGGAGCCAGCACTCTGCCTAATGAATGCTGAATGTGACCCCCTTTTAGGTGCAACCTCAAAAACAATAGGAATCCACACCAAAGCTAACCTTGGTCTTTGCTGGCTTTTTAAACGTTGCCCTTAGCCGAGTTTTTTTCCATTCAATCTTCCATTTCACTTTTTAAAAAAGCCTCCACTGGGACCACATTTCTCTGTCTATTCCAACGCCTGCTGGTCAAGGGTGACCTGACAAGGTCCCCTAGCGGTCCCTAGCTGGTAAATTGTGACACCCATTTGGCCGCCTCTTTTTCTTCTTCCCTGCCAGCGTATAGAGCAGAACAGAGACCACACAGCACCTTTTAAAATTCTGAACACGGACCAGCCTACTGATATTATATGTTTGGAGCGGTGGAAGGTGCTCCATAAAACTGATAGATTGTCTCTTTGATTGAATGATCATCCTGTTTAACATTTAGCACTGAAGGGGATAAATCTCTCAGTCGACTTGCTGCTGTGAAGTGAAGCATTCCCTAATGGGCGGGATGCGTAAGCTCCAAATGTGTGTAATGAGGCCTTGTCGTGCTTCCTGTATCTCGCAAGGCACTCGGTGGGCAGGAGAAGGGCATGAAGAAGAGCCAGCATCCCCAATGGGCACTCGGGTCCGCAGAGCCCCGCTCCCTGGCCCAGGCCTCCAGCGCACTCCCGCATGATCCTCCTCGTTTAGCTTTCCTTTGCCTCTCTTAATTGAGTGCAAAGTGTGCATTTTTGTGTACAAACTAGAAGAGACTGATAAGGAGCACATTTTGCTGGAGGACGGAGGCTTTGTCAGGGACAATTAGCATCAACTGCCTCTGTAAGCGTGTCTCATCAATGTAAGCGTTTCTTTTTTTTTTTTTTTTTTTCTTCATTTTTTTTTTATTGCTAGGTGACCTTTTCCAAGTCGGCGTTCTCTCATGGCTGCTCGTTTCTTACAGCACTTGGGTGCCCTGTCTGAAGCTGCCCCACTGGCTTTGAGTCAGAGTTCTCCATTGCAGTCTGATTTGCCGTGTGCAGCACATGCAATTCATTTGTCAGTTAATCATCTCTGCGCCTGGCTTTCTTGACATTACAAGTGAGCAGACTGGGCTGATAAGTGCTGACAGGCCGGCCGAATCGTCGAATCAGCAGCGAGGCCTACCCTACGTGGCTGCACACCCCAGTCTGGAAATCTGCAGCAAGTGTGACAGCAACACCGCAACTGGAATGACAGAGACAGGCAGATGATTCCCTCCCTTGGTCTTTCGAGCACAGCATGACCTGCGTGCTTGAAGGCATCAGGTGACAGATGCCACTGAGACCTTGAGAAAGGTACTGCCCATATGCCACGCTGAGGGTCGGTGCTCACTGTCAAGTGCACCATACGAGTATTACCAGCCTGGATATTTTTTCTCATTTTTTTTGTATCGTATTATATAGAACTGTGATTCACATGGGAGGTTTTGCCAACACAAAAATCTCTGTAATGCCAATGTAAATAGAAAAAGATATAGATCAATAAAAACAATTATGGATAACCAACACAATTTGCTTGAACAACTGTGCACATGACGACAACTGTTCAGCTGTGTGGGAGTATGCAGAATGAAAGCTAAAGTTCAGATCATATCTTAAATAAACTTTGACTTTTGCCAGAATAGGAGACCAGGTGGAAGAAAATGTGACATTTTATGAGACATGATAAGCTGAAATGGTGGTAAGGAACACACCATAACCTATCGTCTGTGGGGGAGAAGCGAAAGCTTTAGATTCATCAAAAATTTCGATCTCTGGTTTTTGACACATCTCGACATTTGAGGGTACCCTGATACCGAAAACATTGATATCTTAATGATGGGTGTGCGTCTGTGTGTCGCAGTTTCTTGACGATGGTCTAGAGCTAAAACCACTGGAGGGAAAAATACCAAACTCGAAACTTAAGCCTGTTATGAGATGACAATGTGCTAATTTGTTTTTGAGCCAAATCGTTCAAGAGAAAGATTTCTTCTCGTCAATATATTTATAGCGGACTGTAGGGGGTGCTCCAGCTCAGATACAAGTATTAAAGTGCAAGAGTTTTTATTTGTGGGAAACCCTTATCAGGCAAGTGTTTCCCATGACACAACCACAAATACAGAAAAAAGTACACAGCAATCAACGCTCTTTTTTTTTTTTTTTCCCTCTCTCATGGTCAGTGCCCCCTCGCTTCCTCTCTGCAAGCTTCGTCCTCCTTTGACCCGACTCTGGCTCCTGGAGTTGAGGCAGCTGGCTTCTTTTAGGCAGCACTGGAGAGTACTTATGGGTGAAGTCGAAACCCGATGAAGCAGGGCTCCCCAGTCCCCACAGCACCCCCTGGCAGCACCCACGAAACCCAACGGTTAACAGTTTTTTTTTTTTTATCAGTGTTAAAAATTCATATCGGATATTCCAATTCAAAATTATAGCAATAAGAATTGTGAAAGTCCAAATCACTGAATTTGTTTATTAATAGTCTCTGAGCTCCAAGGAATGTTCTTTCACATTAGTCTATTAAAACAGGATTTGCTGGGTACATAAAGACCTTTGGGGTGGCGTTTGTTGTGAAAGTCACTATATGCTATCGATGTAGCTGATATTTAACACTGAGTATGAAGGAAAGAGAATCAAGACCCATGTCTGCCTTTCTTGGACTATTGTGTAAGCCACTTTAAGACTCTGCTTCTAACTGAAAATAAAATAATTTGCTGCATTAGACTTGATGGCACTATCTATATATAAAATCCAAAGTCTGTCTGTCTGCTTGTCATGAGAGAACTTCTTCACGGATTTAGATCTTTTTTTTTTTTTTTCTATAATTTGCTTGAACATTTGATTTTGCAACTTTTCTCATCGCGCTAAGAACCATAGTTCGCTTGTGGTACCGATTTATTTGCGTAAATCCGAGACAGAGGCTGTGGGCCGAGGGGAGGGGGCCGGCCAACCTTGGTGCTTAACCTAAACTCCGCTTAGTTAGCGAACGAGAGAACTACTTAACAGATTTAGATTGGATTTTTTTTTTTTTTGTATAATTTGCTAAAATATTCTGGTTCTGCGCTAAGAATCATAGTTCGGTTGCAGGAGTGATATATTCGCACTAAGCCAAGACAGAAGCTGCAGGCTGAGGGGAGGAGGAAGCGTGACGTCAGGAGTGGGGAGCCAGGCAGGGTCCTCCTCACTGTCCTTTTTCACTAATACATGGGCAGAGCCGTGGGTCACGGCTAGTTTATTATAAATATTGGGATATGAGCCCTTGGGAAATCTATGTGACTCGCCAAATCTCAGACATCTTTCAGTTTTATGGCAGCAAGGTGTAGTGGTTAAGGTTTTGGACTTCAAGCCCTAATGGTGGCATGAGCTGAGATCCCACCACTGACACCATGTGAGCGTCAAGCCACTTCAACTACCTGTGCTCCATTTGGAAAAAAGAAAAGAATGTGACCAATTGTATCTGAAATGCTGTAAAATGCCTTGGATAAAGGCATAAATAACAATATCTTTATAAAAATCTCCCATTCAGATAAAGCACATTGATTTGCCATTTCTATGTCAGGCACTATATGCAAAATACACTGCATAAGAGTAGCGCTGAACTCGTAGGAACAGACATGCCTGGATTATCTTGTAGTGCATTTTATCTGCCTCCACTTCTTCTTTAGAATATAGTTAGGACTTTGTATTTTATTTTGAGATACTCACAGGCCTTACCAAAACTTTGAAACATTTCTGGTCATTTATGTTTATAACAAAATTCAAAAAACGTCAATTTTACGCAAAATATCATGCTTTCTTTTTTATTAATAAGTCAGTAATGTGTATGCTGTTGACTTTATTGAAACCTTAGAAGGCCTCCATTCATTGATTGTTTTCGACTGGGATAAGGTGGTGTGCCTGTGGACTCCCTCTTAAATACTGGTCCCTTCCCCTGCCTACTGCTTTCCTGGTTCCAGTTTTCTTCTCCTCTGCCATACTACTCGTCTGGCACAGATTTCCCCACAGCCAGCTTTTCCTTTATTCATAATCTCCCATACTGTTTATTTTTGGTGGTGACTTCTTAAAAATGTCTCATTCTGCATTATTTTTCAATGACTAAGGCGTATGTTAGAGGTGCAGTTGTTAGGGCTGCTACTTTATGGATCCACCATCCAGGATTTGAGCCCCTCACCCACCTTTTGGTTTTCGTCTGAGTGGGTTTTTCCTGACAAATCCCAGAGACAAGCCCTGTATGAGAGTCTCAGAAGGTTCTACCATGAACTGGCACCATGTCATTCCAGTCTTGTGCTCGATAGTTCTGGGATAGACTCTACTTACTGAGTGGGTTAAGAATATCATGTGATGCCACAAGCCCAGTTTCTTGTGTACTTTTTCATTAGAACTCAGCTGATCCCTTGCTTTCACATTCTCTGAAATTGTGTAGATTTTCCATTTTCCATTCATATTTCTGATTGCACTTTCCTTCCTTACTAGCACGTTTCTGGATGCTTCTTCCTTGTAAGGATGTAGAGTCAATTCCTTCCGGCAAGGCAGCCTTCCATGGAAAGCATTCATGGCATATCAGGAGCCAAGCAAAGTGCAGTCAAAGCAGTGGGGCCCTGTCTGGAGTGGGCAGCAGCAGATTTAGATCAACGCAAGTCGAAACCAAATATCATGCTATGTCGGTATTTGAGGCCAGTTTGGAGGAAAATAGAGAAGTGAAGGACGCAGAGCAAAAGATATGGAGAGGGAGTATTTGAGGCAGGGTGCCATTAGGGCAGAGGAGTAAGGCATAGCAGAAGATACAAGGTCAGGTCTGGTTGGGGAGCATGCACTGGTATAGCACATTGCTGCACCCACCACATGAGGAAACGGCTCGGGACCCTGGTTGGCAATCCCCCAGGCAGACACGCAGTCCAGTTCCACCCTCCAGAATGGACCATCCAGCCAGGGTGTCCCCATGGCCTGGTCCAGCCACTCGGGTCTTCAACAATGAGGATCCTGTGAGCCGGATTACCCTCCGGAAATCGCGCCACATGGCCATAGTGCCGTAACTGGCGCTCCCTCACAATGCAGGTAATGTGCCTCATTCGGGACTCCGTAAGCAACACAAAGTCAAACCAACGGTACCCAAGGATTTTCCGGAGATACACAGTACCAAAGGAGTCCAGTCTTCATCTCAGGTCACTGGATAGCATCCATGTCTCGCAGCCATATATACAAGGCCTAGCTTTTATTCTCTAAGGGGTCTTGACTTTATCGATGGGATCCCTTGTTCAGTTTCTAAACTTTTCTGGTGGTCTATGTGGAGTCGTCTTTATTGTTTGGAGCCCTCCTTCAGTTTCTGTACTTTTCTGAAGGACTATGTGCAGTCTTTCACTACTGGCAGTGACATATAAGCGCTGTTTAAATGATCTGCAGAGTAACTCCAGGTGGACCTTGACCAGCATCAGGATTACCCATAGCACTATGCTGGAGATGCTCAGACAAGTAGGCGCAATGCAGGAAGTGGATGTCCCTGGTGCTATAAAAACTGGAACTGTGGGGTGACCAGTATATCCTCAGAAGTGTTTCCAGTCTCAGAAAGAGAGAGCTGCTTTCAGCTTTCCTTCTCTGCTTTAAAAAAACTCCAGCCCTGGAAAAGGTTGGATGTGCCATCGAGAAATTTCTCTTCTGTACTAGTCAATTTCTTGTGTGGCGCTTTCAGAGCCCAGCCAGAGAGCTCTGAGTGGTGCATTTTGTGCTCGGCAAAGCACAGGATAGCAGGCCCCAGCTGGGAATTCAGCAATCTGCCTCCTGCGCCTGCGCGAGGCAGATCACAGCAGATCTGAGGACAGAGGGGCATGCTGAGCCGGAAAGCCACCGCCACCACATCTCAAGGAACTTCTCAGCTGCTGCCACCATATACAGTAGGTCTGCAAACACGTGGAGCCCAGGAGTTCATGAGGCCATCCTGAGTGAGTCTTTGTATCAGGTTCCATATCTGCTGAGGAGCAATTCACTGCTCCAGACATGGCCTCTGACTCCCTGGAGAGTCACTGATATCCATCTTTCATTTCCTTGAGCTCTGCTGACAATGAACGGCACTTGTCATGGAACCCTGTGTCGGATTACAAAAAGCACCCACAGTCTATGGGTGTCAGGCTGTCATGTGTGCTGACTGCGCAGAGGAGCAGATCTGATCGTGTGAAGAGTGAGGGGGTCTTCTATTCTTACATCCATCATGCACAAGGTGCCCTTTAAGGAAGCGCTGAACCCCTGCACAGGCTGGGTAGAGCTGCAATGTGCCTTCGGCATGTTGGATTTTCAGTCATCGCCTCTTTTTATTTCTGTGAATTTAATGCCCCCCTGGCCTCCTGGTGCTCTATGTGCTGCTCTTGTGCTGTATGGCACTCGGCTCAAGGATACAGAAAGAGTGAGCAGCTACTTAAAAAGAACAGAGAATGTAAGAAATAAAAAAAAAAATAAAATAAGAGAGACATGCCTGAATTCTGCAAGAGCGCAAGTCAAGAGTCCAAGGTTGGATGCCTCATTTACAAAAAAAAAAACCATTGGAATTCTTTAATAATGAAACACTTCTTCACTGTTGAGCACAGCGGGAAACCAGAAAATGACCCCCTTATTCATGAAAAAGGAGGATAGAAATCAAATTTCTTAAAATTTACAGTGGATTCAATTTTTACATATTGTTGTGTTGCGGCCTTGTGTTGGTAAAATCATTCAACTTAATTTTTTCTTTCATCAAGTGACACTCAGTAGCCCAGAATGACAAAAAGCAAATACTAGATTTCAGAAATGTGTGCACATTTTGTAACAATGAAAGCAGAAATATCACATTGACACACATACTACGTACTTTATTGAAGCCCCCTCACCCTTGGCAGCAATTCGTCTTGGGTTTGATGAGGCAAACTGTGCACACCTGGATTTAGGAACTTTCTGTCATTCTTCACGGCAGCTCTTCCCAAGTTCTGTCAGGTTGGATGGGGGCCGTCGGTGGGCAGCTGTTTGCAGGCCTCTCCAGAGATGTTTGATTGTGTTTTTAAGTTCGGGCACTGGCTGGGCAACTGAAGGGCAATCCCAGAGTTGTCTCTAGTCCAGTCCCAGGTTGCCATTGCTGTGTGCTTAGGGTCATTGTCCTATTGGTAAGTGAACCTTCAGCCCAGTCTGAGGTGCAGAGTGCTCTGGAACAGGTTTTCATTAAGGATATCTCTGTACTTCGCTCCATTCTGCTTCCCTTGACCTTGACTAGTCTCTCGATTACATGATGTTGCAGCACCAATGCTTCCCCATTAGCGTGGTATTGCAAAGGTGATGACCATTGCCTGGTTTCCATCAAACATGAGAGTAATCTTGGTTAAATCAGACCACAGAATCTTATTTCTCACTGTCTGAGAGTTGTTTAGGGGGCTTTTTGCAAACGGCAAGCAGGTGTCCATGTGTCTTTTATTGAGGAGATGCTTATGTTTGGCCAGATTGGTGGAATATTACAGTGACAATATCACACACAGGTTCTGTGGAGATCAGCTAGAGTGACCATTTGGGTTTTTGGTCAGTCCCTTATTCCTCTACAATTGCTTTATTTGGCTGGATGGCACACTCGAGTAAGATTCGTTATTGTTCTAAACATTTTTCCATTTATGAATTATGGAGGCCACTGTGCTCTTGGGAACTTTGCTGCAGGAATTTTTGTGGCCTTCTCAGATCTGAGCCTCAACACAATCCTGTCTCCCAGTTCTGCAGGCAGTGCCTATGACCTCACGGCTGGAATTTTGCTCTGATATACACTGTCACCTGTGGGACCTTCTATACACATGTAAGTGCGTGTCTTTCCTAATCCTCTCCAATCAATTAAGTTGACCACAAGTGAACATCTCAATGATGATCAATAGAACGGGCTCCCCCTAAGCCAAATTGCAAGTGTCATAGAAAAGGTCTGAATACTTGAATCCATGTGATATCTCACTTTTATCATTTTCAATAAATTTGCAAATAATTTCTAAAATCCTGTTTTTGCATTGCCATTCTGCAGTACAGAGTTTTGCTTGATTCGTAAAAAATAAATTAAAATGACTTTAGCACAATGCTGCAACATAAAATATGAAGGGGTCTGAATCCTCTGTAGCTGAGAAACATTCGCTCTTTAAGGGTGGTATGCTAGTTAGTGTGCTGCCAGCACTTGACTCTTAACTTTCTGGATTATTCATGTTTTCCCCTGTGGATTTGATCTAGGTACTCTGGTTTTCCTCCCAAATCCCCTAAAACGTGAAGGTTAAATTCACCAGCAATTCTAAGTTAACCCCATGTCAGTGCAGAATGTGATGGACTTTGTGCCCCATCCATTGATGACTCTTGACTTGCACTCGATAGGCTCTAGCCCCCAGGGCTCCAAAACGATTACACCATCTTATATTTTCTGTTTATAAAAAATGAAAACAAAGACAGCAGAGAGGGGAAAAGAAAGTGGGCCATGTGCCCATGGAGGCCTGACGTATTGTCAAAGAAAGAAGCCAAGAAAGTGGAGCAGGAGGTCTCCTGTCAGGATTAGTTCGACAGCTCGCCTGACAGATTGCTTCGCTGATTGACATTTAAGCAATCAAGTGCCTCAAAGACTCTCCGTGCCGCCTCGTTTTTTTATTTTTTTTGTCCTGTATATTTTCCAAACCAAAAGGCCAGTTGAAGTAATACAATAATTCACAACATAACATACCGTAACATTAAGTCCACTCAGTTCTAACTAGGGTCTCCAGGGGCTGGAGTCAATCCTGGTACCTCCCCAGAGCAAGGCAACAGTACATCACAAAGCATCTGTTTGTCTCTGCAACATCTGACCATGTGCCCAGTGTCAAAGAGCTGCAGGTTTCCCAGTCATTTACTTGCTTGCGTTTAAAGGTTTGTGTTCCAATGTAGGATGGCACGGGCGGCAAA
Source organism: Polypterus bichir lapradei (assembly GCA_026402145.1). NCBI lineage: Eukaryota > Metazoa > Chordata > Cladistia > Polypteriformes > Polypteridae > Polypterus > Polypterus bichir. The sequence continues at coordinate 7,554,269 of JANRMT010062839.1, read as the reverse complement.
GTCATCAAGGAAATGAACACCTCTTAATGCTTGTAATGTGCTGGATTTTGTATCTGTGTCCAGCAAAGATGGCACCACAAGACTGTAACCATCTACCACCTTTGAGCCAGGGTGTGGAAAATGTCCAAGGTGCAGGGGGTCTCAGAAGATGTGTTAAGGGTTAGCAACAGCTGGCATCTAAAAGTGTTTGCATTAGAACATCAGGAATTTGACAAATGAGAGGAGACCATTCAGTATATCGACCCAGTTGGTTTTGCTTTCCCAACATCTCAACCTGATACCTCCTAAAGGTTGTCAAGGCTTATGCTTCAACTCCATGGCTTGGTAGTTTGTTTCAGAGTCCTACAACTCTTTGTGTAAAGAAGTGCTTCATGGTTTCAGTCTTAAATGCACTTCCCCTTCATTTCCACTGATGTCCTAGATTAAGTGATTTGCCGTTAAGTTGAACGAATTTGGCTGAATCTACTTTATCAGTGCCTTTGAGGATTGCGAAGATCTGGATTAGGTCTCCATGCAGTCTCCTCTGCTCGAGGCTTTCATTCTCTTAAGTTCTGGGATGAGCCTGGCGAGTCCTGGGATGCACTTTGTTTATAACTTAAGAAATGTTCCCCGCTACACCATGCACACCTCCTGTAACGTCCTGCACTTTTCAGTGTTCACAAAGGCTGCACGAGTATTTCCTCTTCAGCTTCAGTGGATCTGTGGTTGTCTGCCCAATTTCCAAGTTTTTGAAAGAACAAAATGTGTGCTGGGTGCTTGTTTGTGAAATCTTTCAAGTTAGTTTTCATCACCCAGGATGTGACCACAAGTGTGCCATCTCTGTCTTGTGGTAACTGTATGGCCTTATTCAGATATAACCCGAGGTGGTGGGTTCCTGTGAATCATTCCGGCTCCAATTTTTATACATATGTGACCTTGACTTGGTAATCCCGATTCCTGATTTTTTTCCATCTCTGGTTTACTAATGTTTTGTCCGCATTTGTGAGATGGTGGGGATGTGATTTTTGCCCTTTGTTTATAGTGTTGTCCTCTCTGCAAAAGAGCGAAGGTCTCAGTCCACAATGTTCTTAGCTTTGAGGCTGTAAGTAGAAAAGGTCAGCTTTATGCTGGAACTTATGTGCCTCATATGTGTGTCTCTGCCCTAATTTCTTCATTTTCTACCGGTTCCCTTGTCCCCAGAATTGACTTCTTGAGATCAGCATCTTGCTCCATTGATCTTCTCATACTGCTTTCGGTTGACGTTCTTGCTTTTATGCCTTGTTTGCCACATTCACTTTGATGGGTCCATTTTTTTCATCTTGCCAGTCACTTACTCATATACTTGTTTTTTTTTTTGTTAGTTCCTTCTACTTAGGCTGCCATTAAATTACTCGACTTCTAGTTGGAGGTGATGTCAAATGTGTCAAACGCAGTTGCTGATTTCATTGCCTGAGGATATCAAATATGCGACTAGAAACCACAGGGATTGGCAAACTATGTGACTATGTAGTGACTTTCAGTATAGCTATTTAGAGTAGTGAGAGAGCCCCTTTTTTCTGACCGCTAAAACTGTGTTACTTGACAGAGCTGGTGCTGTACGATTGCTTTCTTTTCAGCCGTTCTCTCATACCATTTTATCGTAGTACATAAAACGCAAAACATCAGACAGATGAGCGCTTCTTCTGTGTTGTTCCTCTGCTGTTTGCTCGCATTGTACTTTGGGCAGAGCGTTCATTGGGTCCCAGCTCTTGCATATACAGACTCCGCCCCTTTGCCTTAAGACAAAATTCAAAAATGCTGTCAGGGCAAATCACAGACCAGTCTGATTGAGTCACTGGGAAAGTAAAACTACACGACTTCTAGTTACGAGAGTGCCCTGCTACTGATCCCAACTCACTAAGATTATGTAAATGAAGTCTGCAACTAAAAATCGCTGAAAAGGTCTTGTAATGTGAAAGGTTTGTTAGTGCTGCTTGTTCTTTTCAGAATTGGTTTCTTTTGTTCCTTGTATTTTCTGTAACGTCTGATTACCACGGGTGGCACAGTGGTTAGTGTTGCCGGCTCATAGATCCAGAGTCTCTTTGACACCAGCTGTATAGACCAATCGGGACCAGCAAAGCTGTGCCCATTCTTTACCTGCTTTCCAAAGCTCAGAAAATCAATGTCATTGGCTAACGATCTTCTGCGTGATGATTGGACAGGGCCTGCCTTTAACCACAGTTAAAGTGCCTGAAAGATAAAAAAAAAAAAAAAACACCCCATTAGTAAGCTTAGGTAAGAATGATTAAATGGAGTGACATTATTTTGAGGCCAAACACAACTGCTGCGGTTTTGATGCATTTTGGTTTCAAAGCAAATGATAAAGGAGAGCCAAAAAATTTAAAAGAGGCTGTTCGGAAGGATTTGTTTCCAAAAGGTAGTCATTAAATTGTCAAATTCAAGCAATTTGCGAACACACTTTAGTGAAGTGATTTATACTGTTTACATAAAAATTCCTGTTTTTGTTTAAAAATGCATTTAAACTGTTTTGTTTAAATGAAAAAATCAACTGTACCGATACCTGAAGTGACAGGATAACGTGGTATTTTATGTTGGCTCCAGGTCTGAAATCTGGCTAGGTCTCTGACTGGGTGGAGTTGGCACGCTCTACCAGTGTCTGTGTGTCTCTCTCAGAGCTCTCCTCTCCTCTCAAATCCTAAAGATGTGTGTTTAAGATGACTACATGAGTGTGAGTGTACCATGCGAGGGTCTGCCTTGTACCTTACACTGCTAGGGTAGGCTCAAGCCTCGCAAAGTTAGGTGTACAATACATGTGTCTGGAGACAACCATGAGTGAATTTTAATTAAAAGTGGGCGAGGAACAGTTAGACAGCTTGTAGCGAGTTCCTCTAAATGCAATATGAGGAGCCCGACACACACGAGAACCTCCGACCCTTGGTAAGAGATTCATTCTAACAGGTTCAGAAACGGGCAGAACCTTAGCTCTAATTTCATCCCCTTTGGTGGTGTGTCCTTTATAAACAGAAAAAATAACCACCAGACTAAATTAAGCCAATTAAACAAAGAATATAGATTATGAAAAACCCAAACAGAATTATATACATATTCCTCTTTAGAAAATTATATACAAAATTGAACTGAACACGTTAAAAAATACCGATTTTATATGACCATACCCGTGAACCACTCCCTTTATAATGAACTGCGCAGAAAAATGTCAAAGCAGAAAAGGAAAAGAGACAAAAAATGCCTATTTACAGAGAGCACAAGAATATAGACAGAACATACAGTAGTTTTATATATACACTAGCTGTCCCCCGCAGCTCTGCCCACGTAGCAGTGAAATGGGACAAACTTTAAAAATCAATAAAAAAAAATGTAGTTCTGGCCAATGGAAGGATAGATGCACTCCATCGTCAAACATTGGCCCTGCATTAGGTCGTGTTCAGCTCTGAAGGGAGAGCATCCCCCACGTGGGGAGAAAAGCACGTGGCCATGATAACTCTGAAAATGAGCAGGTACCGTGTAAAACACGCATAGCTGTGATCTCTCTGTCAAAAACGTCAAACGTTACTCTTTAACAATCTGTAGATGATGATGTCTGTTGGAAAAAAAACGGGTATCGCTAGCTAAGCAGAGGCATGGCACGCAACAACACGTGACGAGAGGTAGAGTGACTTGAACGGAGGCTGGTGCATGAGTGAGGATGGCCCTGCCCGGCTCCCTACTCCTGAGGTCCTGCCTCCCCTTCCTCTCAGCCTGCAGTGTCTCTTTTGGATTTTTGCAAATAAATTGGTACCGCAAGTGAACCATGATATTTACCAAGATGAGAGAAGTCACAAAATCAATCAGAATGTTCAAGCAAATTATAGAAAAATCTCGATCTAAATCCATTAAGTAGTTCCCTCGTGAAAAGCGGACAGATGTACTGACAGACATATATATATATATATATATATATATATATATATATATATACACACACAAATCCAAAATATACTACATACACATTTCCCCCAGTCCCTTTTTGACCAAACTCTTTGTCACGATCCAACCGACCTGGGTATATGACCGTTAAATCCATCATATGAGTAGAATACAACAATGGGCACATTTCCCCCATACATTATAAAGGAACGTTCTCACCGATTCGGAGCTTAATCCTGTCCTGTTCATCGAAGTCTGCCTCACCCGAGTGTAATGGTGTTAACGCATCCCACAACTGGAAGACACCAGCGTTAATGGGGAATATGAAAGCCAGCACCATGCAGGCAGATGTCCTCCACTGGTCAGCAAGCACTCATATTTGGTGCATCCAAACTAATTTTTGTGCTTTTTCAGATCGCTCTCTTTAACACTCTCACCTGGCTCCTTCTCTTTTTTTCAAATGCGCGCCTACTGTTTTTTGAAGACAGTCCATCCCCTTTACGTCAGACACCAGCGCATTTATACAAGGACCCACAGGCGTGGTTTGGCCACTTTCTCCCCTTAAAGACATATCCTTAAAATACTCAATACCTAGAACATATATTCCAATGGGAACAAAGTGGCAAAGACGGGCACCGCGTGTACAATATGTAGCAACCATTGCAGGCTCACTGAGTGCCACATTTTGAAACCAATGCAATTCCTTCTGATGGCTGCGCTTAAAAGAGGGGTGGTGATTTTAAACAAGAAAGAGTGATGGTGGGCTTGTTAACCTGGTCTGACAGACAGCAAACTCTTTACAGCTTAAAAGCCTCCTAAAAAGACCCTTATTAAACATACAAATGTGTGTCATGTGTGGGGAAGCGCACATTGCGTGTGTTAAAAATAAATGTAATCGGTTGAAAGGGAAAACTCTTTCTGTGAAATCAGATCATACATTGGTATTCAAAGACAATAGACGAGTCATAAAAGTGATCGGTACATTGTCACAGGTGCTGTTTGGTCTTTCTGTCGTTCAGTTGTGACAATATTGTTGGAGTCGATGTAAGCACGAAAGAACTGGCAGCTATGTACGTGAGGATATGAACTGCAAACAATCAGAAGTGGCATCAGAGTTTATTGTTTATGCAAAATCATCACCTTAGTATGCTTCACTGTCACTAGAACTAGAATCTATTATGCTGTCACTCACCATTCCTAAAGAACTGTCACTGTTAGGTAGGCAGTGTGGCATATTGGTTTAGGCTTCGGACACATGACTTCCAACCCTGCGGTTGTGGGTTCAAATCCCACTACTGACACTGTGTGACCATGAACAAGTCACTTCACCCACCTGGGCTCCAATTGCAAAAACAAACAAAAAAATACAACCACTTCTGTCTCTTAAATGTTGTAAATCTCCATGGATAAAGGTGTCGCTCAAATAATAATGATACCATATATGTTCAACGTGAACCGTGTAAAAAGTTCTGCTATTAAGAAAGTTAATAATGAAGAGCCACAGGAGATACAGATTGATACTCAACACACACAAATCAGTAAATGTGTCTAACGAATGTGTAACCCATCCAGCAGAACCACGGACAACAATGCCCAGAATCCACCTTCTGGCTGCACATCTAAATAAGTATCTAAAGGAAGTTAATATTACTATCTAACTGGAAAGGCAAAAAACTTACCTCAGCAGTGACATTACTATGAAGTCAGTAGACAGACTGGGAGAGCATGGAGGGTCATGATGTTGCAGGAAAGGGGTGTGTGGCGCTCCTGATGTTTATGCGAAAGTATGAAGGTCCAAGTCTTTAGAGTCCTGGTGCTTCCAGTCTTGCTATATGGTTCTAAGACATGGATGCTATCCAGTGACCAGAGACAGACTGGACTCCTTTGGTACTGTGTCTCCTCCAAGAATCCTTGGGTTACGCTGGTTTGACTTTGTGTTGAATGAGTGGTAGTTCACAGAGTCCCGAATGAGGAACATTATCTGCATTGTGAGGGAGTATCAGTTATGGAACTACTGCCATGTGACGCGATTCCCCGAGGGTGTTCCATCTTACAGGATCTTCATTGTTGAGGACCCGAGTGGCTGGACCAGGCCAAGGTGACACCCATGTAACACCTGACGATGGCAGATACACGGTCATTTCCAGAGGGTGAGACTGGACCGTGTGTCTGTCCCGAGCTGTTTTGTCATGTGGTGCGTGTGGCAACGTGCTTTACCAGTGCATGCACCCCAACCTGACCTGACTTGGAAAGGCAAACAAGCCATACAAGAATATAGCCGTGGCGTTTTAACATGTAGTAAGTATATCTGTAGACCACAATGCTGATCTAAACTCTTTTTACTGTTAAGTTATATAGTGATGCAATCGTCAAAATGGCAAACAGAAACACTGTGGGGCCAAGTATCTGCCATGGTCTGTCGCAGCTCTTATTGCAATGTACAAATTAATTGCGAAGCTTCAGTTACCTTGTGCTATTGAACTCCTGAATTTGTAACAGCAGTTGAAACTTTCTATTTTCTGTCAGCATGAAGTCTTTCATTCAGTTCCATCTGCTTTCTCCTTGTTTTTATCCTCAGTTACTTTATGTATTTGTGTAATAAATGAGTAGAAATGGAACATACAGTCCCAAACGTTTAAAGTGCACAGACTGGAGGAAATTGGGGGCGGGATTTTAGGAAGAAACCCAGCAGGTGGAGCCTTTTCACAAACAGAAACTTTGTTCAGTTCTCCCCAGCCCTGTGTCCTCATTCAAGATTCATGTCTGGCCTTATGAGACCCCAAGGGAATTAAGTGGGTTAAAGAAACGAATGAATAGTAACCATGCCTATGTCACTGGTCAAGTTTCTCTTCTTCTACTTTCTTTTTGCCTAATTGTAGTTCTTTGTTGTTCTTGCTGTTTTTGTGATTCATATTCCTTTTTCTTGGCTTCCTGGTCTACATTTGCTCATTATTTTTCCTTGTACCCCTCGATTTCCTTTTACTGGTCACTTGTTCTTCCCACATTGGGGTTTCTTGGTTTTTCTACTGTTACTGTGGTTATTCACGCAGTTCTTCTGCTGGCTTTGTTTCCTTCTTGCACTTGTCCTTTTATTTATACCAGTCCCTCCCTGCCAATTCCTTACTGGTGTAACAGGGCACAAGAGGTGAACAGTACTTGAGAAACTTAACCGCAGCCTCCATGGAGACTCTGCCATCCATGCAGCTCCACCATAAACTCCTTTTATTTTTGGTTGCCGTATTTGCTCTTTTATCCCGGTCACCACATCTTCTACTGGTTAGTTTTGACGTGTCCTGTCGATTAGCTGATTACAGTGATTTACTGTATATATCACAAAGCTGTGACTTCACTACATTGTCATACATTCAGTCTCCTTGGGACTTTTCTGTGGCCTTCAGTGTGTACACATGATGTTGTGTTTCCCAGTGACACAGCCCCCTAGCCTGGCGCTTAGTTTGAAGTGCACAGCCATTGCATAGAGAAGAAGACCTACCTTCCATTAGAGGTGCAAAGACAGTGTGGGTGCACGTCATTGTCTAAAAATCCCGGACCATCGAGAAGTGTGCGAACTGACGACATGAAGAATCGTCTTCAAACCGAACTGGAATCGTCCCCGCATAAATCAAAGTCATCCAGACGATCTGGATCTGCATAATTAGATCTGGACTACCCTGTAGTGTCTTTGAATACCGTCCCAAAGAGCTAAACTGCTAATTTTATTTCACAGAATTTACAATTTTTAAAAATTGTATTGAAGAGTAACGGAGTGTCTTGCTCAGAAGGGGATTTGAACACCTAATGCCTGAACCTGTGGCCACAGGACCTGTTGTACAATTGCAAAGGGCTTCGCTCGAGTGAGCCAAGTCTGTTTTTAGGTGTCCAGTATTTAGCGGACAATCGCAGTGCTGCTAAGCCCGGGGTGTGACATGCTTGGCCGAGGTGTGGTAGACCCCAGAAATTAAGTGTGTTTCAATTGAAGAATCCGTCTGCTTAGGGCCTCCTAACACTTGAAGGGTTAAAATAGAAGCTCATCTGGTCTTGAAGAAGTTCTAAAGGAGATGCCTGGCTGGATTCAGCTCTAAAACAGGATATCAAAGCTGAACGCAGCCTTTTTGGACAGAGCTGTGTGTGTCAGGGATTGGTGTATACCTGCGATTGCAATGCTTTTCACTCCAGGTAGCCTCAGGCTTGCGGTGTCTGCTGTGCTCATCTCTGCTGACTTGATCTGCAAATGTTCACTTTAATTTAGTCTTTTATAACGCCTTGTCAAAGCTTAATTTAATTAATGTAAATTCAGACCAACATCCATCCATTTCCAAAACCACTTAAACCAGGTCATGGCCTGGCAGGATGGAGGGCACACTCACTCTTAGGGTTGCACTTTTTCCTGGCGACTCAGCCATATGGACAAAGAGAGAACATGCAGACAGAGACTGGAGCAGAGATTGGGTCCAAGAGCTGACTTTCATCCCACCGCACCACCATCGTGCCTCAGTTAAGTAAATATGCACATTTGCTCAAGTTTTCATAAGCTGTTCTATTGGATGTTCATACAGAATACATGAGTTGTGTCAGCCTATTATGGTTTTCAAGGTTTAGACTAAACTTAATATCATAAGCTTCAAACTTGGACCCTCGATGGGTGTCAATGTGTTTGGATCCCCAGGTGGCTCACAAGATGGCGAAACGCGTCAGAGGAGGAAATCTGTCCTCCTTGTAGCCCACCACCAATATGCTCTGAGCTGATCTTTTTAGCAGTGAACTGTCAGAGGAGCATATGCTCACCTGTTCAGTGGTAGCGTTTATTTACACCGGTGCTTTCACTCGGAAAATCGCAGACCTTCCTCTGCCTCCTGCAGAGTTTTCCCTCAAACTGGTGCAATTCTGCAGCGAGGATGGTACAGACGCTCCAATATGAAGATGGCGGTTTGCTTTTATAATTACTCTCCACAATCACAAACAAAAAACACTTGTCATCCTTTACTAACGTCCGCTTGCGGCACACTTTCACAGACCCCCTGACGGAGCAATGTTTAGCACCCCAGGGCTCTGCCAACCCACATTTTGGGAAGTACTGCCGTAAGCTAAAATATTGGTACATTTTTCTTATGTTCCTGTCAGTTTCTGTGGCAAGCAAGAACAAGATGGAAGTTTTTGTGGAGGGGGACTTTTAACTTCTTTTGCTTTGACTTTTATAGCACTTGGCTTTTGGCTCAGGCTGAGGTGCATTTATTAGAGACAACAATTCTGAAGGAAAATCATCAAATGTGTCTCACCGTGGCAGTGAGCTTAAGAAACAACACAATATAAAATAAATAATAATAAAAAAAAACTATTAAAAGAGGTGGTAGTGGTGCCTGAACTGCACACATTGTATCTGTGAAATTCATGAAGTCAAACTGTAATTATATTACTTTGTACAAATGGTGGCCCAGTGGTTAGTGATGCCACCTTACAGCTGTTGGGTCCAGCCAGCTGACTTTCTGTCTGGAGTTTGTGTGTTCTCCCCTTATCTGTATGTGGTGTCTCTGAGTCCACCCAGACCTCTGAGGAGTGCTGGTTAGGATGATTGGTGACCGAATTGAGCGGGCATGGCTGAGAGTGCCTGTGTGAGTGATGGGGGCCCTGCCAGTGTTAGTGCCCGCCTTCCTCACCATCGACCCCGAACGAGTTGTGTAATAAATTTAATAATATCACATATTCCCCTGTTGTCAGACCCACTTTGTTCATTTCAAGGCCTATCTGGTGCCAAGCAAAAGTCACCCTGAACACAAGCCCATCATATCACTGGGTGTTGTGTTGCATAGGATTGAATTAACTCACTTATATTATATATTTAGCTGAAACCTTCATCCAAAGCAGCTCACCATATCAGCATACAAACATCTGCTTTCTTGGGAAGGCCTTGAATCTTGTTTGGTTTTTGTGTTTTTTTTTTTTCCATTTGTATTTCTGTTCTTTCTTTGTTTTCTCTGTATTCATTAGAAAATAAATGGCTCTTTCTGTTATGTTATATGTTTAATTGAGTAACATATTATTGTAATGTTCTGGATTTTGAAAATAAAATACATTTATTTATTTTTATATAATATTCTCATTTGTTGCTCCCCCGAAAACCTGGAGGGATCTCCCTCATACAAAGAGGAATCGTCAGACTCATGGACAGAGAAACAAATGTCATCTACCTCACTCAAGTTGTAAAAATCCAATACAGGCAACTGGGGAATCCCCATCCACCTACTATATGGACATTGCTTCATATTCAGAGATATATATATAATAGAGAGAGAGAGATATAGATAGAGGGTGGCACGGTGGCGCAGTGGGTAGCGCTGCTGCCTTGCAGTTAGGAGACCTGGGTTCATTTCGTGGAGTTTGCATGTTCACCCCGTGTCTGCATGGGTTTCCTCCAGGTGCTCCGGTTTCCTCCCCCATTCCAAAGACATGCAGGTTAGGTGGATTGGTGATCCTAAATTGTCCCTAGTGTGTGCTTGGTGTGTGGGTACATGTGCCCTGTGGTGGGCTGGCGCCCTGCCCGGGGTTTGTTTCCTGCCTTGCGCCATGTGTTGGCTGGGATTGGTGACCCTGTAGTTAGGATATAGCGTGTTGGATAATGGATGGATGGATGGATGGATATAGATAGATAGCTCTGTCTGTTTTCCCAAATGTAAATATCTAAGAACTGAACTGCCAGTCTGGTGTATTTATAGCCCAGTGCTTTGGCCACCACACAACACTACACATTATTTTATATTCGCATAGTGAAATACCCGTCTACTAAAATAGCCACAATTTTATAATCATATTCTGCATTTAGGAATCTCTGTTCACCTCCTATGCTAACCTGCACGCCACTGTGCTTCTTGTAGTTTTGTTCATCGGACATTGCAGCCCTCTTGTGGATGTAAATGACATTACGCCTATGCATGGAAGCCGGACGTTTTGTTCTTTTATATAAATATATAGACTAGCTGTGTTTGGTCTTCAGTACAAAAAACAACCTGAAGTCTCCCTAGCAGTTTTACTATATTTGTGAACTTGGAGAGGTGTCAGCTAACTCTCTTAAGAATTACCCAGTGCAGAGGACATGGACCCACCTTTTGCTTGCTGTTCCACTGACACTTGTAAGAAGACACTGGCGCTGGCCTATGAGTCCTATTAATCTTTATCTTGAGAAAATATCTCCAGATAGACAATGTTTTTAATGAAAACTTCAGGCCTTACTCTCCAATGCTGAGGTGTTTCACTTGCATGTTGTGCCGTGGCAATTGGTTCATTTCAACGTTGTGTCTCTTCATCTGTGTCATCAGCACGACGTCGTTGTTGCACGTTGCTGCACACATGTCTTTCATAGTGAGAAGTGAGGTGCATGCATTCACCATCTAGTGGCTGTGGTTGAGTGTGAGCAGAGTAGACTGCTCTATATATACACGCACACACAGGTTGTTCTTTTTTTTTATGTCTAATTATATTATACTATCTATACTTTACCTGTCGAAGATAGGTGATAAAATACATTTATATATTATATTACTGCGATGGGCTGGCGCCCTGCCCGGGGTTTGTTTCCTGCCTTGCGCCCTGTGTTGGCTGGGATTGGCTCCATCAGACTTCCGTGACCCTGTAGTTAGGATATAGCGGGTTGGATAATGGATGGATGGATATTATATTATATTATATTATATTATATTTCTACTCCAGAGTGGCCTTATTTGAGTGTGAGTGTAGATGTATGCACTAAAGTGCATTAAGAACATTTGTGGATGTGTATTATATTATATTATGGAAAGCAAGACACAATATTTTGGCTGTGTAGCCTTCATCAACAACTGAAAAAGAAAGAATAGTAAACATAAATATGGGGAAAACAGAGTCATGGCAGATGAAAGGAGAAAAGGAGAGAGTAGAAGAGAAAAAGCTGCCATTAGAGAAGATGAAAGGAGAGATTCTAGACTTGGAGAAATGTGTGATCCAGGCCAAGAATAAGCTTAGCTTCTTCTGTCTTTCTTAGAAAAGTGTCTTTAAAGCCCTGTGAAAGAACATAAAACGAGAGATGAGTGCAGCTGTGATCAAGGGATGTAAAATTTTGTGGGAACTTTTATTTTAATGCCTCCAATGTGCTCCCTGAAATGGTCTACTAGCCTTATCCATGTTTCACCTTTACAGTCATATGAAACAGTTTGGGAACCCCTCTCCGCCTGCATAATAATTTACTCTCCTTTCAACAAAAAAGATGACATTGGTATGTCTTTCATTTCATAGGAACATCTCAGTACTGGGGTGTTTTCCGAACAAAGCTTTTTAGTGCAGCAGTATTTAGTTGTATGAAAATGTGAAAAACTGGATGTGCACAAATGTGGGTCCCCTTGTAATTTTGCTGATTTGAATGCCTGTAACTGCTCAGTACTAATTACTTGCAACACCAAATTGGTTGTATTAGCTCGTTAAGCCTTGAACTTCATAGACAGGTGTGTCCAATCATGAGAAGATGTATTTAAGGTGGTCAATTGCAAGTTGTGCTTCCCTTTGACTCTCCTCTGAAGAGTGACAGACAGCATGGGATCCTCAAAGCAACTCTCAAAAGATCTGAAAACAAAGATTGTTCAGTATCATGGTTTAGGGGAAGGCTACAAAAAGCGATCTCAGAGTTTTAAACTGTCAGTTTCAACTGTAAGGAATGTAATCAGGAAATGAGGCCACAGGCACAGTTGCTGTTAAACCCAGCAGGTCTGGCAGGCCAAGAAAAATACAGGAGCGGCATATGAGCAGGATTGTGAGAATGGTTACAGACAACCCACAGATCACCTCCAAAGACCTGCAAGAACGTCTTGCTGCAGATGGTGTATCTGTACATCGTTCTACAATTCAGAGCAGTTTGCACAAAGAACATCTGTATGGCAGGGTGATGAGAAAGAAGCCCTTTCTGCACTCACGCCACAAACAGAGTCACTTGTTGTATGCAAATGCTCATTTAGACAAGCCAGATTCATTTTGGAACAAAGTGCTTTGGACTGATGAGACAAAAATTGAGTTATTTGGTCATAACAAAAAAGCGCCTTGCATGGCGGAAGAAGAACACCGCATTCCAAAAAGAACACCTGCTACCTACTGTCAAATTTGGTGGAGGTTCCATCATGCTGTGGGGCTGTGTGGCTAGTTCAGGGACTGAGACCCTTGTTAAAGTCGAGGGTCGGATGAATTCAACCCAATATCAACAAATTCTTCAGGATAATGTTCAAGCATCAGTCACAAAGTTGAAATTACGCAGGGGTTGGATATTCCAACAAGACAAAGACCCAAAACACAGTTTGAAATCTACAAAGGAATTCATGCAGAGAGAGAAGTACAATGTTCTGGAATGGCCACCACAGTCCCATAACTTGAATATCATTGAATATCTATGGGATGATTTGAAGCAGGCTGTCCATGCTCGGCAGCCATCAAATTTAACTGAACTGGAGAGATTTTGTATGGAAGAACGGTCAAAAATACCTCCATCCAGAATCCAGACACTCATCAAAGGCTATAGGAGGCGTCTAGAGGCTGATATATTTACAAAAGGAGGCTCAACTAAGTATTGATGTCATATCTCTGTTGGGGTGCCCACATTTGTACACCTGTCTAATTTTGTTATGATGCATATTTGCGTATTTTCTGTTAATCCAATAAACTTAATGTCACTGTTAAAATACTACTGTTTCCATAAGGCATGTTGGATATTAAAATGAAGTTCAGCCAATGATAAACAAAAATTCAAAGAATTAAGAGGAGTTCCCAAACTTTTTCATATAACTGTATAGATGGCTGGACACGTCCTACAAGAAATGTAGTAAATAAGATTTTTAGACGGCCCATTGTTTAATTTTGAATTTACCAGAGGGACCAGATACAAGGGTATTGTTGCTGACAGATTTGTCAGTGGCACAGCGGCTCCTGTTATAGTTCCTACTACCTGTTGAGGAATGTGATTCTTCTTTGTGAAGTTGGCTATGGATGAGAACTAGGTGGTCAGTGGTAGGAGATCAAGGTAGGTTTAGGAATGTAGGCTCCTGTGGAACAACCAGTCTGAAAAATTGTTTAATACCCTTCGGGAGAGACACAGTGTTAGGTGAGACGGGAGACCAGTAGGATGCGGGGCTCCTCTTAGAATTGGATGTTATAAAGTCTACTCCTCACTTGATCGAGGGCCCTGTCGATAACACAAGAAGGGTATCCACAATAGATGAAAAACTCATCATTTGGAGTTCTCCATTGTAGAAGTCAAACTTATCACTACCAAGGTAGTTGAGTTTAAGGAGCCTTGGAAGAGTAGAGAGTGTTTAAAATGCCAGGGATGGAAGGAGCTCTAGAGAAGGTAATAGAGATTTTAAGTCCTGGAAAATGAATAGAAAGACTGATATCTAAGAATGGTAGAGTTGTGGTGGAAACGTCGGCCGTAAACCTGAGAGATGAATGTAAGCTAGTGAAATCATGAATGAATTCCTATAGCTGGCTTCTGGTGCGAGAGGCAGCACCAACACAACCATCTACTGTATATAACAAAGCCTGGGCAGGAAGAAAAGAAGTGCTGTTCCACCCAGCTGACGTAGGTGTTGGCATGGCTTGGTCTCATTCTAGGACCCATTGCATTATATTATAATGTATTTACCTGTTAACACGGCTCCAAGGCAGCAGTCAGTCCTGGACAGAGCCCCAGTCCTTCATAGGGTGCCCTCATGCATACTGCCGCACTCATACACGACCAAATTGAAATCCAATTGGCCCAACCTGTGCTTAGATATTATATTATGTCAGTGATATGATTTTGTTATTACATTTTCATAGAAATTATGGCATTGCTTTTTAAGTAAGGCTCTTGACATTTTAGTATGAGAAGTTACTGTCTTTCCACTCACAGGCCTCTTCACGTTGCCATTAGGACTGGGTCACTTTAAATCTGGACATTTCCCAGCCAATTAAAACGCAAATGGCTGCCTAAATGGTCTCCAGCACTTTCTGGGTTTGAAATTGAATGATTAATGAGTGCAGCCAGCATCTCCTCAAGGGATTGTCTCATGGTTGTTTAGCAAAGAACTGCTGCGTTTGCTTAAACGCTGCTCTCTGCCCCGGTGCTCCGTAACTGCCTCTCAAAGACTGAGCTAATCAGACAAAACTACAGCATTGCCTGAGCTTGCAAGCTGCCGTCACAACGCTGCTGGCCTTTCTGCTGCGAGGCCGGCAGCCCTGGCATCTCTGCCGGCACTCAGACTTGCTGACTGCTTGCTTCAGAGAAAGCCAGCAACAAGAACAAGAAACAGAAGTGAAGTGACAGATATGGAGAGAAAGAGACGGAGCAATTAATTAGTGCGTGATGGCGGGCACCAGGCTGCCTGTAAGAGAATGGGGGGGGTCCTCGCTTCCTTTTGCAGCTCATTTTGCACTTAACTATAAACCCTTTACAAGGATAAGTGTATGGTGGTTCAAAGACAGTTATGATGGTTGCCCTGTGCCCCCTTCTTTGTTTGACGTCTTGCAACCTTTCTCCAGACAGTTCACGGCGCTTCTCTAAGCCACATGCCTCTAAAGTTTTTCTACATCTGGAGATCCCACAACAGCATATTAGCAGAACAACATTCTGTAGGGAGTGCAGGGAAAGGACGCCATCATGGATTTGCGCTTTGCTGCCGTGTCTGAAGAGACGCTCCTGCTGCTAATTAGATTAGCAAATCCTTCACTCATCGCCTAATCTGCCAGACTGGCAGGCCCGCTCTTCACTGGCGTTCCTCTCATTGGGGCTATGCAGTTACCTGGTGGGCAATGGCTCGCTGTTTCTCCCAAGTGGACTTTTTCTGCTACTGTCTGAATTCACTTTCCTCCATAAATAGTTATCTGTCCTCCTGGCTCCTCCATGTATGCCACACTCCCTTTTATTGAGGACCTGATGGTCTTGCTCCATGTGATGTCTCTACTTCCTCGTCTCCCCCATTGTGCTGCTTACTTTTTCCACAAAAAATGTTAAGTTGGAAGACCAGCTTCCAGCCATGATCCACAGGGTCTCTAGTCTATCCTAGAGCTCCAGTTTTCAGAGATGTGAGGCAGAGGGCACAGCATCAGCCTTTCAGCTACAAATGCCCACTCATGTGCCCTCGGCTCCTGAACCTGAATCTAACCAGTTCCATTTCTACAAGTTTTTGACTTGTTTACCTTTGCTTTAACATCCTCTGAATGCATTCTTTTCAGAATGTCTCCATTTTGTGTATTGTGCTGGCAAAGCCTGACAGCCTTAGATGTAAGACAGGAAGACCCCTGGATGAGCCACCAGCTTGTCTCGTAGTCAGCCTCTGCCGAACGGGTTTTTGCTGCACTGTTTTACACCTCAGTGCCTGACCTCCTACTTAGCCAGCGTTCAGTCTCCCAGCTGTTGTTTCTAATATTTGTGACTGGTATATAAATGTAGAATAAGCTGGTAGTACCTTAGGGCACCATTTTATGTTCAGCCCAGTGATGGTGCCATTTGAAAAGAAATCCAGTTATGGCTCCTGAGGGTGGCTTTTCTGTTCAGTTCTTAAAGTTGGTCACTGTAACAATAGTAAAAGTGTATTTAATAATTTGCAGCAGCGAGCCCAGCAAATGTGGCAAAGTGTGCTTGGCAGGCCATAAAAAGGCAGCGGGCAGTTAGTGCTGTAACCTCTTAGCACCAGGAGATTGAATATGACTTCCTTCCGTCCGAGTGTGAATGTCCTCTTCATGTCTTCTTGGGCTTTCTCTGTTTACTCTAAAATGTGCCCTGTACTTGACTGGCATTCTGCCCAGTTGGTTCCTGACTTGCCCCAGTTCTGATTAAATAAACGTATTGGGAGATAATGGCTTTTCAAAATGGGGGGAACGGCTGAGGTGATAAGGGAGGACAGAGTTTCACGAAACACTTAGTGTCGGGACAAGATAAGTGGGTGGTGATGTGACTGTGGGGAGTGCATTTGGAAGGACTTATGGCCACTGTGTGGTCAGTTAGTTCAGATCTCCATGGGTTTCTATTGCTAAAGAGAGCCCTGCAGGCTTTGAAAGGTTGGTGTGCTACCCAAAGTTCGTTTTAGCCACCCACACAAATGCAAACATTTAGGAACGCTGTGACTAAGAGCAGCACCACAGTGCAGGTGGAGCACTAATTAGGTCACATTAAAGAAATCTGCTTGAAGGTTAATGACCGGGAACAGGTAGGATGCCGAGATTAGACATCTCTGACGTGAGTTGCCTTTATTCTAACCTGCACACCATGAAATCCTCCCAGGACTAAATGGCCATCGACGTGAGGGATTCCTCAAATGCCAATCTGGATTTAACAAACCGTTTCCGTTGGGTTGGCACAAGGCGTGCATGGGTGCTATAAGTACCATCTCACAGCTTTGCCTGCTTGCTTGTTTTACGGCTATCCTGAAAAATCGCAGATTATCCGCTCTTCTATTTTTTTTTTTTTTTTTTTTTTTGGGTCCTTTCTTCCATATTGTGTGAAGGCGGTGCTGAAAATCCAAACTGGGATGCTGGGCTTCCCAGCTGGGTTGTGCTGTGTCCTCCTGTAATTGTGAGTCACTTGACTCTCAAAAAGATAAAAAAGAAACCCCTTGTTGGCATTTCAATAGCAATGCCAGTCTATGCTGCCTCTTTTGGCTCCATTCAGTGTTTAATTTTAAGTAAGACATTTGGCTGACAATTAAGACTTTCAATTGCATTTGGCCATGGGGATTATGAGGCAGCGTCAAAACAGGCAGAGTGCTTATGGACACGAGTCATCTCCGAAAAGTCTGAAAGTGAATCATTCAAACCTGGCTTGAAATCATAAAATGAACTGGAGAAGTGAAAAGGTATAAAATTAGTGTGAGATCTTAAAGAATCTGAGTCCAAGAGTGATAGAGGATAGACTACAGGAGACATGATCGGCATTCTAGTGTGAAAACTCCAAGATGTCGAACTGGGAAGTGATCAGATTCCTTGACGTAGAGCTGAAGGGCGTTAAGAAAGGAGAGAATCGGATCTTACTGAGGCAAAGCTGCAGGATATCAATATTTCACAAAGCCAGAGTCATAAGAGTTAAAGTTGCAGCGTGTTGTGTCTGAGTTGACTTCCTCCCCGTCCCTGTGGCCTTTCCACTCTCCGGGCTGTGTGGATGTGACGTAATTAGACTCTTAGAAGTAAAACCGCAGAAGGCAGGGAAGAGGCAGGTGGAAACCCTAAAGGTGTAGTTGCAGGATAGAAACGTATAGCAAGATCAGACATTGATGAAGTAAAACTGCAATATGTTGATGTGATAGGATCCGAGCATGAGACAAGATGACGTGAAACCAATGTTAAAACTGCAGCGACGTGAGCTATGGCTGGAATCTGTCATACCCCTGAAGGGTTCATTTGTAGGGTGTGTAGACCACACCAGATCAGACCTTCGCGGTAGAATCCTATGTTGTGGCAGGGCCTTGTTCAAATTAGTAAAGGATTTGATGACATCAGGTTTTGGGGAAGAACTGGACAACAAAGGAATAGACTCTTAGGGCTAAAACTGAGCACGTAGAGTAGAGAACATGAGAACAGGCCAAACAAAGCTCGTCTATCCTATTCACCTAGATCAGGGTGTCATTTACGTTTTTTGGTGGTAAACCAATCTTGACCTTTTTAGTGTCTTTGAGACCCATTCGCTTTTGAATGCCTGAAGAATTGTCAGAGAGGAAGGAGACCCCTTGAAGAATTGTGGACTGTTGTCGTGAAGGTAATCGAGGATGATCATCAGAGCAGTGTCAGTTGCTTAATTAACCCATGGCAACTCACTGTGACCCATCCGCAGCCCATTTACCCTTAAATATAACAGTAACTCGCGGCACAGAACCCATAGTTTAAGAAACTCTGAACTCGATTATCTATAGTAACAACTAGTTGAGTTTTGAAGGTCCTTAAAGTCATACTGTCTACTTGGTAGCTTATTCCATGTGCCTAACATTTGTATCAGATGTAACCTTAAAAAGTTTCCAACTGTGTCCCCGTCTTCCTAATGAACTCATTTTAAAATAACAGTCTCGATCCACTGTACTAATTCCCTTCATAATTTTAAACACTTCAATCAGGTCACCTCTTAATCTTCTTTTTCTTAAACTGTAAAGGCTCAGCTCTTTTAATCTTTCCTCATAATTCATCCCCTGTAGCTCTGGAATCAGCCAAGTTGCTCTTCTCTGGACCTTTTCTGGTGCTGTTATGTCCTTTTTGTAGCCTGGAGACCAAAACTGCACCCAGTACTCCAGATGAGGCCTCATGAGTGTGTTATAAAGCTTGAGCAGAACCTCCTGTGACTTGTACTCCACACATCAAGGCGCTATATAACCTGACATTCTGTTAGCCTTTTTAATGACTTCTGAAAACTGTCTGGCAGTTCATAGCGTAGAGTCCAATATGACTCCTAAATCCTTCTCATAAAGTGTACTCCCAATTTTCAGACCTCCCATTGTGTTTTCAGACCTAATGTTTTTACTTCCTATGTGTAATTCTTTACATTTACTAACATTAAGTTTCATCTGCCACAAATCTTCCCAGCCTGTATGCTATCCAAGTCCTTATGTAATGATTTAATGGATTCCAAATTGTCTGCTAATCCACCTAGCTTGGTATCATCTGCAAACTTAACCAGCTTGTTACTTATATTCATATCTCAATTTTTTATATATTTTAAAAATAGCAGCTGTCCTAGCGCTGACCCCTGTGGAACACCACTCTTAACATCACCTAATTCTGATGAGGTTCCTCACACCATCACCCTCTGCTTCCTGCGTCTGAGCCAGTTTTGCACCCATCTACACACACCACCCTGAACTTCCACTTTTTTTTTTGTTTGAAGGCCACCCTCTCATGTGGCACCTTATGAAATGCTTTCTGAAAGTCCAGGTAAGTAATATCACATGCTCCACTTTGATCATATCCTTTTGTTGCTTTCTCATAGAATTCCATCATGTTAGTAAAGCTCACTGTCCCCTCATCTGAGCTCATGTTGATTGCTTACTAAATCTCCATGTGTTGCTCCATCTTTTCCTTGATAATTTCTTCCATTAATTTACCTGAGATGCACGTTAACCTTACTGGCCTATAGTTCTTTAGATTTGCCCAATCAGAACATGAGACTCTCATTCTAGTCGAAGGGGATGTCAGACTTGATGACTGTTTTTGCAGATCTCATCACTGTAGGATGTCAAATCTCACACTTGCATGATGACTTTCTGGTACTGGTTCAGAAATGTCCCAAGTATCACTTTAAAGAGTGGTGGCTCTGAGGCTAAGGATCTGCTCTGGTATCCCGAAGGTTGCCGGTACGAATCCCAGTCACTGCCAAAAGAGATCCTACTCTTCTGGGCCCTTGAGCAAGACCCTTAACCTTCAATTGCTCCAGAGGTGCTGTACAATGGCTGACCCTGCGCTCTGACCCCAAGGGGTATGCGAAAACTAACAAATTCCTAATGCGAGAAATTGTATCGGGCGAAATAAAGAACAAAACAAAAAAAGATATCACAATCAAGGGAAGTCTGTGAATTTAGTGTTCCCACAGTGCGCTGTCTGACAATGGCAATGCTGTACAAAGGCGTTTCAGGTATAGCGAGTTAAGCCGCTATACTGACTCCAGGTGAGACAGCATAGTTTTTGAATAATAAAGACCTGGAAGTGAATGTAATCAGGAACAAGCCAAGGTCAATACAGAAAGTCAAGCCAATCTGTTTTCAAAATCAAATCACTAACCAAAACTCTAAGACCTAGAAAAGAAACAGTTGGCTTTAATGAAGAAGACAACGATCAAGAATTCAATAAACATGCCCAACAGGAGTTATCTGTCAGTCTCACTTTAATAGTATAACCCTTGTCCCACACTCCGGTGAATTTTGGGAGTGATCGCCTAGGAAACACCCAATGCCTTTGCTCTCAAATGATGGCACCCATAACAAAACAAAGATGGTGTCTCACCATAATGGTACATACTACTTTAATCTGTCATGAAACCAAAATGTAAAATTTTGAAATCCTTGAGACTGTCACGCATGTGTGCCTTGGGGACAGCTTAAAGGCTCTGGTGGTGGTAATTCAATGTCTACCCACAAGATGGCGGTGTTTACTAATGCCTCTTGTCTTCCTCCCACGACCAGATGATTGACAATCCAACCACCTCTGATGTCACTTCTGGTGTCCGTGTCCCTGGACCCGCCTCTTCCTGCCTGGCCTACATTTAACAGGAAGTATCATCATCTTAGCCATTCTAGTCTAAGACTCAAGTCCCAAGGGATATTCTTTTGCTGAAAAGCCTTCATTAATTTGCTTTAATAATATACAGGGTCACTGTGTCACCCCAACTCTTTTTATTTTGTCTTTCTCATGTTTTACAGAATGCATTAAATGTGAACATTTATTCAGGAAAACTCGCAAAAGAATCAGAAAAACCAATAAACATAACAGCCTCAATCTCTGACCCGTTTTTTTCTTCGTCCTTTCAGCCGTCCTTTCTGTCGATATCAGACAGAAAACCCTACCTTCTGTTTGTGTGGTCCAAAACACCCATTTTCTTTATCCCACATGCCTCATTGTCTGAGTGCTCTTTGGTTGTCACCTCTCACATGCACATAGTCCGCCCCAACGCCTTAAGACAATGTCAGGGTGCGTCACAGACTGGCTGGTTTGAGTCGATGGGAATGTTAAACTACTCATGTCACGACAGAGTGCTGCAACTGCCGCCATCTTGCTAAGACTGTGTGAATGAGGTCTGCTACTGAAAATCGGTGGACTTGTCATGTACTGTTAGAGGGCTTTTAGAAGTAAACAGGACGTCGAGATGTGACGGGGTCCGCCTTCAGCCTGGTAAAGCTGCAGGATATTGAAAGATGACAGGATCAGGCTCTGAGTGTTAAATCAGCATGATCCTCAAATAAGACGCGATCATACTCCTAGTTATAAAGCCCAAGGACAATGAGATGTGACTGCAAAGCTGCAGGATATGAAGATCTACAATAACAGGATCAGACTACTGGAGACAGGATTATGGGATTGTGACAGGATCAGACTTCTACTGTGAAAACTGTAAAACGCTGAGATTGGACTCGATTGGGCGGCAAGCAGTAAGACTGCAGGACACTGTAGGACATCAGGGTGATGCAGCATGGAGGCCTCTGGGCCCAGCTTAACATGTTGTATGCTATTTCGAATATTAGTTTGTGAGAAACTTTGAATCTTTATGAATTTGTACTTTCTTTAAAAGGATGAAAATAAATGCGCCTATTGTAAAAATTCAGAAATGACAAAGCAAAAGAAGAGATGTCTGCTTTGGCACAGTGAGTTATATGTTTATTTTCTGAAGTAACAATGTGTGTTTTAATTATTCTTTTTTGATTCTTTTTCAGAATGCAACACTGGGCAGAGCGCATAGAGCAAGAAATCAGCCGCGTGGTCCAGCTGGTCAGTGGGCTCCCCCAGATTAGAGGGGTAAGTTCATCGTCGTCACCCGGCCGATTACAACATAATGCTGTCAAGGAAATCATTTCTATGCAAAAGAAACCAAAAGAAAAAAGAGAGAGAGGAAAACAGATGGCTGGCTTTCCTTGTGCGGGAGTGAATGTGTTTTTTTGGCTCAGAGCAGCTAGATTTACACTTGTAGCGGAGCTCTGCTGCGGCCTCTTTTATGGATTGTGTTTTCTGTCTATGTCTCGGCTAATTAGTCGTCTTACATGTAAGCAAAGCTGGTAAGCCTTCTAGTTCATGGGAGATTATTGACCTTTATTCATCTTATATTCATTGTGTTTTGGGAAATTCCCAGTGAGAGCGCACTGTGTCTTGGTCTCTAGGAGATAACAAGCCATTGTGAAATTTAAGTTGGCTGCCTCCTTGACGTGAACGCTTTTCCATGTACTGGGGAAACTGTGTGATTTCTGCGCTGGAGTGTCCTGGGGGACCTTTGCACCAGTCCTTTGTATCAGGACCATTGGTCCAAGCCTCTCGTGGTGGAGCTACGCCCCCCACCCACAGTTGGGTTGTGTGTATATTGGGTGACTAACTATCTCAAATTTTGCGGTACATCCATATTTTTGGCTCTTTATAGAGGCGTTTCCAAAAGAACCCGTATGCGGAACACCATAGGTCCTGATCTATGACATGACACGATTGTCCCACTGCAAGACTCTTAAGAAGAATGACTGAAGAAGGGATGGGTAGGTGGGGTGAGACCTGGTGTGGTGGGAGGCTGATCATTTGACCTTGACGTCACTCTCCTCGCTCTACCCCGAGACTCTCATCAGGCGGTACAGCCGAGTTTGCCAGTTAGTTATATGTGTAGCAGGCATAAGGATAGATAAGGAGTGACATGCACGCACTTCTGAATCTACTGATTGTGCTCAATTAGTCAGAAGTAATTTATTACTAAAATTGAAGGTTAGGTAGTGCCATGCCACCTTCTGCCTTAGGCCTTTGTAGGGTTGTCCTTTGGATGCATGGGGGTTTCAAATTTCAAATGAACGAAGTTATGATTGAATCTTGTTTCTTAAAAAGTTATTTGTTAATGTAAATGGGGGTATTTTGAAATAGCAGCAGAAGCTTAGGGAGGATATTCATCTTGACAGTGTTAATTCTCCCTGCTGAAGTAAGATGGAGGGTAGACCATCTATGCACGTCTTTTTCAAGTTTTTTCCATGCAGACAGCAACATTTTGTTGAAAAGAGCTTTATGTTTACTTGTGATGTTTACTCTTAGGTATTTAAACTGATCTGTGATGATAAAAGGGAGGGTGTCCAATCTAATATTGTGTGCTAGAGAGTTCACTGGAAAGCGCACACTTTTATTCAAATTAATTTTGAGTCCAGATACCTTTTGAAATTCTGCTAGTGTTGTTAGGACTGCAGGCACAGTATTTTATGGGTCTGATATACAGTACCATATCATCTGCATATGGTGATATTTTCTGTTCAAGTCCTTCTCTGAAAATCCCTTTTAGCTCAGAAGCATTTCAAAAGTGAACAACCAGTGGCTTAATGACTATGGAACATAGCAGAAGTGACAAGGGGCATCCTTGTCTAGAACCGTGTTCTAGTTT
Source organism: Polypterus bichir lapradei (assembly GCA_026402145.1). Lineage (NCBI taxonomy): Eukaryota > Metazoa > Chordata > Cladistia > Polypteriformes > Polypteridae > Polypterus > Polypterus bichir. The sequence goes on along the minus strand of JANRMT010062839.1, from coordinate 7,530,295 downwards.
GAAGTAGTCTGAAACAATGTTGTTAATACAAACTGAAACTTCTGGATTGGAATACAGTAGTTTGATCCATGCACATATGTTCAGGCCAAACCCAAATTTATGCAATGTCATGAATAGGTAGTCCCATTCAACCATATCAAATGCTTTTTCTGCATCCAAAGATAAGATTTCTGGAGTGTTGGACTTTATCTATACTAATAAAAGGCAAAGCCCTCACTGACTCACTCACTCACTGACTCACTCACTCACTGACTCATCACTAATTCTCCAACTTCCCATGTGGGTGGAAGGCTGAAATTTGCCAGGTTCATTCCTTACAGCTTACTTACAAAAGTTAGGCAGGTTTCATTTCGAAATTCTACGCGTAATGGTCATGACTGGAACCTACTTATGTACATACTGTATATACCGGCCATAGCCTGCAGCTCCGTCGCCGTGTGAGGCGGAGTTGCGTCTCTCATCGTCACGCCTCCCACGTAATTGAGTGCCTGCCCATATAAGCGGCAATCCAATAGAAACACTCTACCGCTAAATATTCGTGGGTTTAGGGCTGGGCTTATGGAAACGAAGATGAGATGGTCAGGGTGGTGTTTTGCACAAACTCAGCGAAACTGCGAGAGAAACTTTTAAGTGCCGGGTCTTAGCTAACATTAAATAAAGCCGTGGACATCGCACGAGATAGCACAAGCACAGCTGAGAACCTTCGATGCATGTACTCCTAGCGGCTCACGTGAACTGACTGTGAATGCAGTACGCAGACAAAAAGCAAGAGCTCCAAAGAGCGCTGAACAAAAAAGCATTACACAATTGAAAAGGCAGCAAAAGAATATGAAGTGAGTGACGCATACAAGCATATTCATAAGTGCAGCTACTGCGGAAACAAAGCACACGGTGGAAAAAGCCAATGTCCAGCTAAAGGAAGACAGTGTAAAAAAAAAAAAAAACCCATGCATGCAGTGTGTGATGTCTCAAATAAAGAGGAAGACAAGCTGTTTATTGATGCAGTAAGAAATGAATCGATGAATGAAACCTGATATCTTTACAACGGTTGACAAACACGGAATGTAACTTGAACACAACACATCCTTCAAATACGATCCTGATTGAAAGAAATAATGATAATCAAATCCTTGATGACAGCAACACTCATAACACTCACAAAACAATTACATTGACAATCATGTTACGTAATTTTAAATTTTTCATTTTACCCTTGCACCCCCTATGACGGACGATGCCGATTTCGCACCCCATTGGTTTGAGAAGAAGTATGAAAAAATACGAGGTTAACACAGAAAAACAGATCATCAATTGAAGCTTTATGAATAATGGATACTTTATTCGCCATCAATAATTGTTTTGGTAAAGCCATGCTCAGTGTAATCCTACTTCCGTTTTCTAATTTTTTCGCAACTAGCCATGATTAAATGAACGGTAAAAAAGTAAGTGCAAAGCGACGGTGACTTTGAGGCAGGCAGGCGAGAGTACAATAGCACACGGGCTCGATGTAGCGCGCGTCAAGTCGATTTAAAATGCGCGATCAGATTCGAAAAAATATATCTTTTCAAGTTCTATTTGGATATAAGTAGGTTCTATTTAGTCGACAGAAATATCTTTGGTAGGAATGCAAGTTGAATTTAGTATTTGTATTGAATTTAGAAAATGTATGCAATGATGACTAAATTCAACTTACATTCCTACCAAAGATATTTCTGTCAACTAAATAAAAATTACTTATATTTAAAATTTAAATAGAACTTGAACAGATACGATAGTTCATAATGCCCATGCAGCACTAAGTGCACATAAGAGCAGGAGTCATCCGTTTTAACAAGCAGCGTATTGCACTGATACGAAATAGCCTGCCCATTTAATTATTTAGGAATGGATAGATACATTAAGATTTTGTACAAATAATGTTTTTCATTTTTCTTCCTTGATGGATTCTGGCACCCCCAGCAACAGCTGCTCGCACCCCAAAGGGTGTGTGTGTGTATATATATATATATATATATATATATATA
>JANRMT010062839.1:7501930-7527871 GCA_026402145.1 Polypterus bichir lapradei | reverse complement strand
CAAGGGGAATGACGTGCTTGAAGAAAAGGACTTTTTACCTGACCCGGAAGTGATACAAGATCACATGGACTGGGGATTGGGAACACTTCCTGGTCAGGGAATATAAAAGGATTGTTGGAGCTCCCAGACGGCGAGCTGAGCTGGGTGGAAGGGTGGCAATGCATCTGGGAGTTGGAGGATTGTTTATTGTTATTGATTATTGGTTATTGGTTATTTATGAGTATAGTGGAGGAGAGGGTGCTTTGTGCACTGTGGCAATTTAATAAAGTCATCGTTTGGACTTTTACCTGGTGTCTGGAGTCGTGGACAGGGGTTCAAGGGAGCGATAGTGCCCCCAATCTGTCACTAATATATATATAATATATATGACAGCAACACTCATAACAGTGACAAAACAATTACATTGACAATCATGTTACCTTATTTTCAAAATGTTTCCTTTTCTTTTTCATTACTTCTTTGACACACTACTTCTCCGCTGCGAAGCCCAGGTATTTTGCCAGTGGGTGAATATATTACATTATATAGGCATCAAAGATTAGAAGCTAAGTGTTTATCTTTTAATAAATCCGATTTGGTCTTGTGACATTACCGAAGGGAGCACTTTCTCAATCCATCTAGCTAGAACTTTGGAGAGTTATCCCGACATCAATATTCAGAAGCGAGATTGGTCTGTATGAGGCACATTGTAATAAGTCCTTATTTTTCTTAGGAACAATGGCAATTGAGGCTTGGTGAAAAGTTTGAGGTAGAATTTTATTGTCTCTGGCTTCTATAAATGTTGCTAATAGAAGGGGAATTAATTTAATTGAAAATTTTGTATAAAATTCAGCACGGTAGCCATCAGGACCTGGTACATTCCCACTCTGAAGTGAGTTCATAGCATTTAGTAATTCTGACAGTGTCAGAGGTTTATCCAATTCCTCTGCACTGAGATTATATAGCTGTGGCAACCATAATGTATCAAAAAACACATTAGATTGTGTCTTATATTCTTTAAACTGAGTAGAATATAAGGACTTATAGTAGTTTCTAAATGTGTGTGTTATATTTTTATGGTCAATGATTTTATCTCCGTCTGTGTTGGTGATTACTGATATTGCATTGCGAACTTTCTGCTTGTGGATTTGCTGAGCCAAGGTCGTCTTAGCCTTCTCTTCGTGTTCATAGTAATAATGTTGTGATTTAAAAATGAGTTGTTTTGTTTCATTGTACATTAATGTTATGATTAACGAATAAACATTTTATTTACCTACTTAAATGTTTTTAATTTTTTTAACCTACCTATTTTAGAAATTAACATGTTAAGATATACTTACTGTATATATGTTTAACTAGCTGGGCTGAAGTCTAAGTTATCAGTGTAGACTGCACCATTAACATTGCCAGTGCATTCTGCAATGCCTGTGTCTCTGTTATATACCATTTGGAATGAGATTTGTATAAGCAGTGTTAATATTAGTGATATCTGCCATCTGTTGGAATGACAAATGTAATACATTTTACTACTAAAATGTTTGTGAGGCTACATCATTTGGAAAGACAGACATAGCAACTGGACAGACATACAGACAGACACTTATCCTTTTACTAAGATGGATATTTGTGCCATCTGCTGGAATGTAAAATGGAATGCATATGTCTGTCATATGCTATTTAATGCTTGATTTGAAACAAGAAGAGTTAATGTTAGTAATGCACCATTTGTTGGAATGGAAGATGCAATACATTTTATTACTAAAATGTTTATAGCAACTGGATGGACACACAGACAGAGAAACAGACAAGTATCCTTTTATTAAGGTGGATAACCAAGAAAGGAAACGTACATACAATGTGTTATTCTTACAAGGTGTTTTGTAATCTGTTGTGTCAATGAAAACATTCTGCCTTTTTTGATTGTGTCCTGATTTTTTTTTTGTTTTTAAGGTTGCTCAATCACCCTTTTTTGTATATGTTCTCAGCGGCAAATATAGGGATAAATGGAGCTCAGTTGTAGTACATTTTAATAGACATTGTGGATTTAGAATAAATAGAACACACCTTTTCTGAACCCTTCGTCACTGATGGGATCGTGTATGCGAGTTCAGAACAACATATCATGTTGAATAATCCTGTCAGAAAGAGAAATGTTGAGCTGAATGATGTGGCATTAGGTATAAATTAACTGAAAATGGCACCCCGCCCAAGGATTGTTCCTAGCCAGCACGTGATACTTGCTGGGATAGGTCCTGATTCCCCAAACGTCTGCTCTGGATGAGTGGATTTAGAAGAAGGATGGCTGGGTAAATTAAAATGGAGCTCTAAAACTGCTGGACAAGCTGAGTGCCAGGAAAAGGCAGTTGATTCACGCACATGCATTTCATTGTGATATGGGATTAGAAATGATTTTAACACAGATTATTGTCATGTATTCTCAAATTTCCTAAACATCAGATTGTATCCATTTGTACACTTTAATGGTACACACAAACAAAACCCAGAGTCCCAGTTTGGCTTCTGTCTTAATTTTACTGCAGGACTGGATGCTTGATGAAACAGAAGACACAGACTAGTGAGGTGCCATCCAGTCAAGCAGCACTAGAGTTTATTTTTGCACTTCCATGTTGTTGCTGCCTTATTTTCTTTGTTCTGGTTAGTATATAATCTTTCAAAATTCGATCAGAAAGTGCAGTTGTCATACAACAAGACAATCAGGTGTACTGCTCTGTTGAGGATTTACATTGATAGGCGGTTTGGAGGCCTCAGAAAGTACACTTACATAGTGCTTTAATAACATAGACAGTGAGGAGCCGCTTCAGCCACCCACCTGAGTGATGTGACAGCAGCCATTGTTGTGCCAGGACGCTCACCACTGATTAGTTATTTAGTGGTGAAGGGATGAGGGAGATAATAAGGCACAGGGGATGATTAGGAGTCAGAATGACCAGACTGGGGTGGGAAATGTAGCCATTGGGAAATGCCGTACTCTGTTCAAGGAAGGTCTGGGGATATTTTATGACCACAGGGAATCAGGACCACATCCAAAGGATGGCACTATGTTTCAGGACAGAGTCTCCCTCATGACACTGGGGCACTGGGATCCACACAAAACCCTTCCATGATGGCCTCACTAACACCTTTTCTAGCAGCTTTTCCTAGATGGTCTCTATTCAAGTACTGGCTGGGCCCGAGCATGCATAGCTACAGGTGGATTCCCTGTTTGGAAGTGCAGGTGGTATGCCTGTTGGATGCTGTCAGCTGGCATTTGAGCAGATAAAGGGTCTGAGCAAAGAGACCTGCGGTTTTATTATTTATCTTCTTACCCTTTGGCAATATCTTTCATAAATATAACATTAATTTCCACTGTTATGTTGATGACCCCCAGCTCTATCTTGCTAGTAAACCCACCTCTTCTTTTCCACCATCTTCGCTTATTGACTGCATAGAAGAAATTAAATCCTGGTTTTCTTCAAATTTTCTTAAATTAAACAGTGACAAAACTGAGGTTCTCCTCATTGGTACAAAGTCAACATTATCCAAAGCCGATAATCTTTCACTTGTTATTGATAACTCCTTTTTCTCCTCTTCACCTCAGGTCAAGAGTCTGGGTGTCTTCCTTGATAGTTCTCAATCTTTCCAATCTCACATTAATAACATCAACCTGTCTGCTTACTTCCACCTACATAATATTAATCGCATCCGCTCCTCCCTCACTCCCCATTCCACTGCCATTCTTGTTCACAGTCTTGTGACTTCTTGTCTAATTAATCTCTCCATAAACTTCAGCTAGTCCAGAATTCTGCTGCCCGCTTCATTACTTGAACCTCATCTATTCACCATATTACTCCGGTCTTGCAGCAGCTTCATTGGCTCCCGATTAAGTTTTGAATTTATTTTAAAATTCTGCTATTAACATTTAAGGCCATTCATAACCTCACCCCTCCAAACCTGTCCGACCTTCTTCATGTTGCCATTTCCTCCCGTCCCTCTTGCCCGTCTAACCACCATGAGGAGTGGAGCATTCAGCCGTTCTGCTCCCAAGCTCTGGAACTCACTGCGCTTAGAAATATTGAATCATTTTCAACTTTCAAATGTAAATTTAAAACCCATCTTTTTAAAATGGCTTTATGGATTTGTTTGGTTTTAACTTCTTATAATTTGTTACTTTTAGCTCTGTTTATAATGTGCTTTTTATTTATTGTTTGTTCGGAGTGCTTAGAAAGGTGCCTTTGTATAAATAAAATGTATTATTATTATTATTATTATTACAGTGACTTTTATTAGAACATCATGCCTCCTTTCACAAAGTTTGCCAACTGAAGTGAGGTGATCCCGATTAAATGAAGGGAAGGTGGTGCTGTAAACTGGAGACCCCGCTCCATGCAGGTTGTCTCTGTCTTGACACAAGTAACGCCACCACCATCTACTCAAAGCACCGTGATGTTCCAACAATGATAGATGGATTAAAAGCTAGAAGTCTGTATGACCATCAACATCAAGTGACTCCGTGAGAACCCTAACTACAAAGAGGACTATTTCATTTATGTTAGGTAGAATGCCCAGAGGAGATTGGGCGGTTCCGTGGGCTGGAACCCCTGCAGATTTTATTTTTTCTCCAGCAGTCTGGAGTTTTCTTTTTCTGTTTTTTCTGTCCACCCTGGCCATCGGACCTTACTCCTTTTCTATGTTAACTAATGTATCATTTTAATTTATTTTGTCTTTTATTTTTCTTTTCTTCATTATGTAAAGCACTTTGAGCTACTTTTTGTATGAAAATGTGCTATATAAATAAATGTTGTTGTTGTTGTTGCCGCCTTTGCTTTCAGCCAACCTCACCATGGGCTCCGTGTTCATCGCTGCTGTCTGCCTTAATTTTTAGCTTGACCTCCCATCTTGTCCTTTCATGGCTTCCTGTCGCATTTCACGGTGCTCCCCCCGGCACTTATTGTTACAGAGATGAGCTGCACTGCAGCACTTATGGAAATTAGAAGAGAGAGAACGAGCGAATCAGAAGTGTTTTGAAGATTTGGGGACTGGGTGGAGGGAGAGCGGCCACTTCCCTGGGCTAATTGATTGTCAGGGCCACCTTTTTGGTTTGTCGCTTTACTGAATTAGACTCATTTTCTGCACCGCCACACTTTTTTGGCAGGTGCTTTGTGGAACTGCATGTTAAATTTGCTGCTCTCTGATTCAGTGCGTCTCTCTCCATGGCCGGCCTGAAGCTAACATGCAGCTTTCCCTATTTTATCTTATTTTTTTTATCCTCCTTGAACTTTAGTCACACAATCATCTGCCCGTCTCACCGCGCTGGCATTAGCTGTTCTGCTTATCTCTGTGGCATGTCCATCTAGATATGGTGGATCGCATTACGCTCGCATCTTTCTGGTTGTATTTGATTAAACTGGCATGCCTGTGCAACCAAACGTCATAATAATAAGTCACAGTCGCCTAAATTTCACACTGTAGATTTAGTCTCTTGGCAGATTGGGTGCAGAATTAAGATATCATGAAGACTAAATGAGCAGGATGTTCGTTTAAAGCAGCAATATTCAGCTCTGCAGGCTGTGATGTGTTCTCGTGGGTTCAGATCTCTACTTGGTCACATCCTCTGCGTATTTGTTGTCCAGAAATGCTCCTTCATCTTCTTCTTCTTCTTTCCACACCTGCTGATTACGTTATTTGCCAACTGTGTGCAGTATGATAGACCGGCATCCCGTCCACGTCACGGAAAGTTTCGGAGAGGAGTCACTGAGCTGTTTCCAGGTCTCAGCTACTGCATGAAGATTGATGAAGGTGCATCTCCTCAATTAAAGCAAATTGAGATTAAGAAGAAACAGCAGAATTTAGAAAGGGGCAATACATTAGCCTGAATGCTGGCCATTAATTTACAATAGCAGCAGGAATCCGAAGTGACGAATAGACTGCGGGGCGACTTGGCTTGTTTGTCCCTTTAGGCATTTCGCAACCAAAAAAGGGCAATCTCAACCGAAATCAGGATCAGCTGCCTGAAAGGCTTGCTGTCGTTCTGTGTTTTTTTTTTTTTTTATATACATAATATGCCCTTGTCGGCATGCATCGTCACACTTTCAGGTAAATGGTAGGATATCTAATTGGATCTGCGCTGAATTAAGAACAATGCTCAGCTCGGGTACAGCAGGCCTGGTAGATTGGATTTCGGCCTTTCATCTCGGCTGAGCTTACATAAAGCTGCCCTAATCGCTAGCCTCCCAGCCCGTGCTCAGATACGTGCCGAATGTGTTATCGCTAAGATCCCGGAGCATGATTTGCTCCTGTCATCTCGCATTGTCCTCTCTGCTGCGCTGTGCCACCATCCCCTGGCACAATCCGCCCCCGCTGCGCCTCTCTGTGCAGACCGTAACCTCCGATATGCTGTCGAGCAGAATGATGCCTCCAAAATGGCTGTGAATTCTAAATTACCAATCACCAGTATGACCAGCACTCCAATCTGTGTCCCATGTGCCAGCTAGTGAGTGGCACACTGTGCGTTTACCTGTTACACTGTAGGTCCGCAAACGTGTGTTTATAGACGGCGCAAACTAACCAGCCGAGTCGAGTCGATCCTCTCTGGGGTTGCAGATGTCTCCTGCAGGGGAAAGTACGCGTAACAGCGCCGAGTCTTGCTAATTAAATCTGTAATCAAGACGGCCTTCCCTGAGCAGTTTAAATCAGCACAGAAATCTTCATTAGCGCAAAGCCTGAGTCCCGATACAAACACTACGGCATCGGCCTTTCAAACTCCATGGAGCTGATGCTGCTCATTACACAAATGCCAAAGTGCCAAAAATAACTGAGCTTATAGGGAACATTGGATTTGCAGCAGAGGTGCCGCAGTAAATTTGACTTTAGTGGAATGTAATTTTCTAAAAGGACAATAAGCAGATCAGTCAGAGCAGTAGATTATTGCAATGGCCTGAGGACAAGTAGAGGCTACTTGGACCAGCTTTACTTCATATAGTGCCTTTAATAATGAAAGCCTTCTCAAATAACCTGACATGAATAATACTCAGTAGTGACGGCGATGTCAGACTGCTGTGCGTTTTACCCACAGCTGACAAAGTTTTTGAGGTATTAGGTGTTGATGTCTACAAGCGTTTATAAAATGAGAATATCTGAAGATTAAAAGAGGTGTCATATAAACACTATATAAAAGTCAAAGAAAATCCACAGTGAGTGCGTTTACATGCTGTGGACACCAGCTCCCCAAAAGACACTGAGCCCAAGTCCAGCAAGTAACACCCCTTTATTCAACTGTGGGAAACGCTTTTGACTCGTTTCCCACAGTGGGACAGTACAGTATTGTACCAAGCACCAATACACTATCCTTTTCTCTCTCTCTCTGTCACTCCAGTCATCCTCGCTAGTTTATTCCACTTCTTCACGACTCTCACTCCGGGAGTAGTGACCGCTGAGACAGTTTATAAGGCAACTGGAAGTGCTGTGAAATAGGGCCCCGCAAATGTGCATGGTGGCCAAGGGCCCCAACAGGGTTGAGCCTGGAAACCAAGGGGACTGCCCTCTGTCAGTATGTGGGGAGAAACTGTCCTAAAAGTTTTCTCTCTCCCAGTCCTTCCATAGTCGGGGTGTCCCGGCCGTCTGCCACAGTGCATACACAAAACCGGGATCAGGTTAAGGCACAAACCTGCTTTCTCAAAAACCTCCATTTACATGCGTTAGTTCACTTATAGAGCTCCCCTTTGGCAAAACACTCCGATGTCATTAAACTGCACAAAGAAGAGTTTGAATGGCATCACTCCAAAAACAGGCATGGAGCCTGTGATCCTTTTGTTGTGTTTTATAAATGCATTTGGTCCTTCGCGTGTGGTGATGTAAATAACATCCATCCCCTTTTTACATCCTCGATCTGAGCCCCCGAACATCTGTGGTATGAACGCTGACCGCTGCGTCACCGAGTAACGCTGTTTCAATATATCTATAGCAAGTAGCTGAATGAAAACTAAATAGATGTTTTATTGATAGGTTTCTATTCTCTTTTGCTTGGTTGTGTGATTGAGCCCAGAAAAGGACTGGTGGGAAGGTACATCTGCTTTTTGTCTTGCCTTGCAGGTAGTTTTGATTCAGTAAAAGAAGATGTGAAGTAAGCCAACAGATGAGTCGTGAAGTCAGGGCCTCAAACTCCAGCCAGTTTAATTCCAACCAGTTCCTTCATTTAAAGCCAATTCTTGTTGTTCGTTAAACTTGTTATTTAATCCCATGGCTTGTTGCTGTTCTCCTTCTGCCACAGCAGATATTCACCAAGCTGTTGAATTTTCTTTTTTCTAAAAGTACAATCCAAATGTTTTGTAGACCTGAGCAGATCAACATTACTGAGACCTTCACCTCTCTTTATTATCAGATATTATATGATGAGCACAGGTTGCTAAACATGTGTTGGTTCATTTTGTATCTAATTATTAGGGGGTCTGAGTTTAAAATAGCAAGTGAATTAAAATGAAGACAAAAAAAAAGTTAATTAACAGAAACAACTGGTCACTAATTAAGAAAATGGTTAGAATAAAAAAAACCTTCAGCCAGAGTAGCACTCCAGGACTGGAGCTGGAGACCCCTGGTTTAAGCATTTTTATTAGAATATGTTTGAGAAAAACATCCAAAAATATGGGGCTTAATGTGCACCTGACAAAACCCAGGAAGGCAGAAAGAAGATGGCTGACCACAAGAAACGTGGACCATAGCATAAAAATGTTGGCACTTGCCCAACTGTGGCATGGATTGCAAGCATTTTCTCTCATTTTAACAGTGAATCTTTAGACTTTGGGAAGGAACTTAAAAATGAATATCCCCATCTCCATCTCTTCCTGCTGATGTTCTTTAATCTTCATGGAGTGATGTTATGGGGAGCTTACCGAAGCCTTGTGTAGTACCTGACCTGCTTCCAAAGGTTCATTGTACTCAACCTACAGCACATCTACAGTACATCCATATTATAAGCAAATCATGGATACTATTGGAATTCCCTTTTTTATTAGTATCTGTCTAGTGTATATCATGTACTGTAAATACTGGAATTGGGGTTAAAAGTTGATGTTCAGTCATGTACACACAAGTAAAGGCACAATTCTGGAATCCATTTAGTTCAGTTTAGGGTTATGTGAAGCCAGAATGGAACACCCAGACATGGGACATTTTGGAAGAGATAAATAGATAGGTAATTTAGCGTAGTTGGCAGGATTAGATAGATAGATAGTGTCTTATTTTTCTCATGGAATAATTTAGCTTTTTACAGAAAGAGCTCTTCTCAAATACATACCAGAATTACTAAATAAAAAAGAAAGCGTCTGACTTGGCTAAACATAAAAATGAGCAGTCACGGTGAGGCATTATAAAGACTTTTTTATGCTGTTGGTATAAAGAGCCTCAATGGCGTTTCTTAGCGCATTTCTTTAAAATAGTTTGTGGTCTAAAAGTCCTCATTGTCAGTGTGTCATAGAGAGGTGTATAGCTTTGCTCATGATGGCATTTGGTGTTATCTACACTCCTCCGCTACTGTCTCCAGGGGTGTCATAGCTTGGGGAGCGGGAATCGTGCAACCTCCATGAGGACAATGACCAGCTGCATGATAGATAATAAAATCCATGAGGCGCCAGTGCTAGTGACTGCATCTGCACCCTTCCATGAAAGCATTCTGCCCAAATACAACTCTACTTGAATGTTAAAAGTGGAACTTCATCAGAGCTTTCTCAGCTCACAACATGCCTTAGTGAAATTAAAACCTGGATGGAGCAGAACTCTTTAAAATTAAACTGCAACAAAACTGAACTCCTGCAAATTGGGACTAAAATGCAACTTAATAAAATGAGCTCCTTCCCAGTCCATCTTGGCAGTGATCTCATCAGACCTGCCTCTACTGCAACGAATCTTGGTGTCATTTTTGATTCCTCCCTCTCTTATTCCGCCCACATAAATCACATTAAGAAACATTCTTACTTTCACCTCCTTAACATATCCCGTGTTTGCTCCTTCCTCTCCTTTTCTAACGCTGAGAAACTTGTCCATGCTTTTATCACATCCCACATCGATTACTGTAATTCTCTACTGGCAGGTGCCCCTTCTAATCTTATATCACAGCTCCAGCTTATTCAAAACTCGGCTGCAAGAGTCCTTACTCGAACCAGCAGCAGCAGCGAGCACATCACACCCATCCTGCTTCACCTTCACTGGCTCCCTGTGTCTTACAGAATCGAATATAAAATCCTACTAATAACCGACAAAGCCTTAAATAACTTCGCACCAAACTACATCAGTGACCTTCTCCATCACTATGTGCCTGCCCACCCACTAAGGTCCTCTGACTCTTGTAATCTTGTTGTGCCTCACACTAATCTACACTCCATGGGTGACAGGGCCTTCAGCTGTATAGCGCCCAGACTTGCTAATGACCTACCGAAATTAATCAGGTCCGCTGACTCCATGAATTCTTTTAAAAAACAACTCAAAACTCATCTGTTCAGGAAGGCTTTTAGCTCTACTTGACTTTACTACCCTTCTCCCAGTTTACCTCTCTGTCAAGATGCTCATGTAACCTGTATGTGTGTGCTAGACCATCAATTATGTTGTCTGTTAGGCTTTCTCTGAATTTACTGTCTTAATCTTGTTTGTTTGTTTATTTATTTGGTTTGGAATATGCTATATACTGTATACCCTGCCGTTCTTTCTTATATTCTGTAAGTGCCTTGAGCATGGCAAAGGCGCTATATAAATAAAATGTATTATTATTATTATTAACTAAGTGAGATGTAGGCATATGCGACCCAGCTGCTGTAATAACGGCTTCAGCACTCACAAGAGTGGGCAGTGCCTGACGCTGGGGGCGACTTCTCTTAAAGAGTAACTTCAACCTTGTGACATCAGAGCTCATTATAACTTTATCAGAGTTTGCGGCTCTATGCCAGACCGTTGTTTATTTCTTCTTTTAGATCTGCAATAATATTAATAAATGTGTATTTATCCAATGAAATGTTCATTTTCAAAGTGAGGTGAAATCTTATTGATTTACCAAGCTTCTCACACAACAGTGCCATTTCACTTCTAAAACATTTTATAACTCCAGACATACATAAATAAATAAAAAAATGTAGCCGTCTAAGTCTACCACATCTTCTTTATCTGCTGTCTTTCATAGCCACGAGTGGCAGCAGTTTCTTCTACTAACCGATTGCTGGAGTACAACAAGAAGGGTTCTTCTCTTGCAGATATTACGCCCACAGCACAAGTTGCAGGTTGATGTTTCGTTAATTCCTACATTTCACATTGTAAGAAAGGAATAGAATGACAATTTTGAAGTACTTAAATAATTTATAAGGAGAAAAGAAAAAAAGTGCTGAGCTACTGTGAGACGTGTCGCTTGCTTGTTTCTTAAGCAGCTATTCCTTATCTGAAGCCACATGCTGTAGGGACGTAAAGCAGAGATTTACTGAACGGGACGCCAGTCGATCAAAGTGCTAATGGACACTTTTTTTTGTTTCCTCTTAGATGACACAACATTTATATACTATTAAGATTCAGGCCATGCAAAGTGGCTGTGTGTGTTTCAAAGGTATCTAAAGTCTATTTGTATATCACAGATTAATTTTAAGAAAGATACTTCAACTATATGGATACAATAAGAAACTGATTGTTTTTTTGTTCCTTTGTTTGTTTGTTCACCAATCACACCTAAACGGCTGAGCTGATTTTCACTAAATTTTGCTTGTTTGTTGCTGTTGGCCCAATTTAAAATATTGGCTATCAGAGAGAGGGGTGATAATGGCAGGGGCAACCCAAAAACCACTGCCGATGTGGGGACTACAATTCCCATCAGGCACCAAGAGAATGCTGGGTCTTTTATTTTATTCTTATACCCACAAAAGTCTGATCTTACCTAAGATCGGAGGTTCTGCCTTTTCTTCTCAATTAATCTGGCTAACAATTTTGTTGTCACGCTGGATTACAGCTTTTGTCTTAAGAGTATGTCATTTTGTCTCATTGTGGGTTGTGTTTAGCCATTTTGAGCTTCCACAAAAGATTTTTTGCCAGTTTTCTTTTCATCTGGACCCTCTCTTGAGAAATATCCTAACGACAGGGTCACGGGGGTCTGCTGGAGCCAATCCCAGCCAATACAGGGCACAAGGCAGGAAACAAACCCCGGGCAGGGTGCCAGCCTACTGTAGGGCAAAAACACACACACACACCAAGCACATACTAGGGACAATTTAGAATCGCCAATGCACCTAACCTGCATGTCTTTGGACTGTGGGAGGAAACCGGAGCACCCGGAGGAAACCCATGCAGACACGGGGAGAACATGCCAACTCCACGCAGGGAGGACCCAGGAAGTGAACCCGGGTCTCCTAACTGTGAGGCAGCAGCGCTACCACTGCGCCACTCTGCCGCCCCTTGAAATATACAGGTCCAAAAAGGGGAATATGTGGTGCTGCCAAATCCTAAAGGAGCTAATTTCCTTTCCCCTAACGACCTTTTTAGTGAGTTTTGCGGTTGTAGTATTGCATGCGAAATGAAGTTTAGAGTCAGTTTTGTGAAATATATGTGAATTGAGACTCGGCTGTTTTGTTCACCACTACCTATTATTTTGTAATATTATATGAAGGTTTAGAAAATGCATGGATGATATTATACATAACCAACAGAGTGGGATTCGGACCTCCAGACAAATACAGAGGTGGTCTGCTCTGTATTGGTCAAACATGCTGGTAGTAATTTCATTGCAGTGTGTAGACGTGACGATAACTCTAAAATGAACTGATGATGCTCCATTATTTATCATAGCAAAACCTTACATTTTGAAAAAAACAAAACAACATTATTGTACACCTGCACACCTGCTAAGATAAGCCACGATGAAATGTGATATTTTAGTGTATAGCCAGTCTCCTGTTCAGAATATACTAGAAAGAGCACTACTGAGGATGGCGTTAGCAACTTTTAGTCTTTCTTGCTGGTAGACGTTTATTCCAGTCCATTTTATAATTAGATACTTTGTAATTTTAGGCATTGATGCCAATACAGCATTGTGATGAATTAATGTTGAATCATCATTCTGACATGATCAAATATGGCCACTGGTACTGTCTTCAGTAATAATGTGGAGACATGCAGCGATGTCTATAAACTCAAAGCCCCTCGGTCCTTTAGTCTAAATGCATTCCGTGGTCCATGGATTGCGATATTAAACAAGCCATCTAGTTTATTAACGAGGGATTAAACATCTCTGTATGAAACCCCAGGAAATACAAAGAGGTAGTGCTCACAGCTCCAGCCCAGCAAGGTGTTGCCACAATTATGGAATCCAGACATACACAAAAAGAATAAATTGTCGACTAATGAGTGCAGAAGTTAATAGAGAGAGGATGGACGGGACAACCAACAATGACAAAAGGGTCACCATTTAAAGAACACTGTTGTGGAGAAATCTTCAGTAAAAAATGAGCAGAGTCTTCAGAAAGGCAGTCAGCATTTAGACTTTATTCCAAAGCATAGGAAACCATTGCGGAGCACATACAGCTGTCTCAGTTCATGAAGTGAGCCCAATGGATTGGGTGCGGCTTGTTTTCATTTCAGTTCTAATCACAATATATCTTCACAGTAATGACCTGGTGCTGTGCCTGTTTTCATAACAATTGCCACGCCTTGTAAACTCCTTTTCCCTAATAATAATAATCAATCTTTTCATAACAATCATTAGGATTCGAAGGTCGTACTTGCCGGAGATAACCATGTTTTACATTCCTCACATTCTCACATTCCTCATCTTGAGCTAATAAAAACTGGAGGCCTATAAATTGATCACTCCTCATCATTAAGTTAGAAATTGGGTGACATCAGGGTGACCCACATATGAGAAACTGAACTGTTCAATTAATAATTGAATAATTAATTAAGCCGTCTGGAGTTTTCTTTTGTTTTTTCTGTCCTCCCTGGCCATCGGACCTTACTTTTATTCTATGTTAATTAGTGTTCCCTAATTTTAATTCTTTTTTTATTTTGTCATTTTTACTCTTTCTTCATCATGTAAAGTACTTTGAACTACGTTGTTTGTATGAAAATGTGCTATAGAAATAAATGTCGTTGTTGTTGCACCAGCATCCAGTAAGATTAAAATCATAGGCCGCTTGTACTGGTAAGCACAGCACACAGCTTCACTGATAAGAGCTAAGCTGCTGGAGCTGAATGCAGAAGACTGTTCTGAAAATCAACTCTTAAACTCCTGTATAGCTCAATCTTAGCTAGCACAACGCAGCTTGCTTTTAACTTGATTATCTAGAATATTCATAAGCCTCAAAATATAAAATTAAATGCAATTTAAAAAATGATCATATGTTTAAAGTGTTTATGTGCTAGCGTGCAAGTTTATTTAGTTTTCTTTAAGTTTAAGGGCCTTGAAGGTTTGCAGAAACTTGTTTAGACTTTGGTGAGTGAAAAGGCCCAGCAGAGCGGCCATGTCCCAAAACAAAAGCTGGTTTACTCAGTTCCCTCAAAAACACAGAGAGAACAAGGCAAGTGAAAAGCAACAGACCACATTAAAAACAAAAGTAGTGGCCTGTAAAATAAAAGTGCCTGAACAAGCCACTTAGAAAAGATGTCAAGCAACTCCTTTTAATAGACAGTAGTCCTAAGACCAATAACAAGGCATATCGATCCTTGATCTAAACCTCAATAACATATAAATATTTGCTTTCTTTCCTTAACCCATTACAGAAATTTAGCTGGACAATGCTGGGTCCTTCGCCTAGTGCTGTGTAAAGACGGGCCAGGTATTGGCCACTAGCTCAGCTCTCACAATCGGCCACTTTGTTACAAAAACAGTACACTTCCCTTCTTAAGTACCTGATTTTGAATTAATGACCAGAAAAAACGATTTTAGGGTTCAGCAAGACCTAACATAAACTCCTGCAAATCGGTTCAGTGTGTACCCTGCTCTTTATGGCACATCCTTCCATCCACTTTTTTAGCTTCCATGGCTCAGCACAGGGTTTTGGAAAACTGGTGACCAATAGGAGGGAACTGACCATGGGGGTCATTCACATATGCACATAGATCTATTCAAACACGGTCAGTTTTGACATATCACTATGTGCTGGAACTGAAAACAAATGTCCCTCCATGCAGAGAGTCCATTAAAAATACTAGCATGACCCTTTTGTGATGAATTTAAGGGATTTTAAATAAAGCCAGGGCAAAGCTGAATGTGACTTGGACAACTGACCGGGATGCCAGGACAAATAAAAAAAAAAAAAAAAAAGTTTGTAGGTTTTGAGTTTGGGGCAGCGTGGTGGTGGCATCTTTGTACTTGGACTTCAACTCAGTTCTTAGCTTGACAGCTTGCTGTGTGAAGTCTTTACGTTCTTTCCATGTTTGTAGGTTTCCTTTGAGGACTCTGATTTCCTCCCATAATCCAAAAGCATGCTGGTATCTCTTTAGAGACCCGAAGCTTGGTGGTGTTTTGCTGAAAATGGGTGAACGGTAAAAGGAGGAGGATGGAGAAATTGGATAACTTTTTTCCAAGCAAGTTTTTATTTTCCCAAGTTCAATCATGGGAATGAATGCATCGGGAATGAACAAACTCGGTTTTAATGTCTTTATGTTTTAGACATTTTATCTGATACATGCAGGATATCTTATGGGCATAATGGAGGCAGTTTGTCCCCAATATATCGTCCGTTTGCTCACCAGAAAAGAAAAGCTCTTGGGTCCGTAGGTCCAAATATGGGACTGACCAAGTAGATATGGAGCTGTTTGTAACTTGTTTTGTTGGTTGACTCCCCTTGTCTTCAATAAACAGAGTTTATTTAATAATAATAATAGGTCAAAACAGCAGAGGTGCAGTGGCTGAACAGTCAATACTGCTGCCTTTTGTCACGTGCCAACCAGCTTCAATTTGTTTTAAATTAATCGGCGCCTCTAAATTGTGTCCTTCCAGGCCCGGGTTCTGCCTAATGACATTTGCTGCTGTGAATCCCTAAATGCAGTTCATTGCAATGTACAGAAGGCAACAGGGGTCTTAAGAAATTCAAACAGAAAAATGATTAGAATTCAGCAGATGCCATTTGCTGCCAGGGCAGACTCTGACACCCGGTGTACGTTCGGAAAGCGTGTGGATAAATGTGATAATAATAATGCAAAATGTTGTGTGGCTTTGTGTTTTTCTGCTGCTGCTTTATATTTGTAAAGCTGTGTAAGTCCATTAGAGTGAAGAATGTTATATAAGAATAAATTAAAACCGAAATAAAAATGCGTCCATCATGGAATAGCATCCAGTTCTTCTCTTCCAAATCATTTCCTTTGTGATAATATTAACCAAAAATAACGGCATGTCATGTTTGACAGTATGTCTTCCGACATGTAAGGTGAAAAGAAGCCCAGCATGTAAGGATGAGGAAACCGCCATCCGGAGCACAGAGACTGACATGGCTGAGCTGTCATTGGAGCGCACAAGTGTGAATGTACGCTTAGGATGTTAGCAGGAGTGAAGTGTGGAAGAGATCACATTTATGGGGACCACACATGTTTTAGGAAAGTCTGGATCACCCCCAGGGCTCCGGCTGACAGGTGTCACCAAAGAGTGACAAAAAAAAAAAGGGCAGAAAACAATCGGGGTAGCCAGAGAGAGCACGCTGTAGCACAAGCAGTTCGAAGCTGTTGCTTCATGGGAGCTGCCGAGCTCTTTAAAGACCCGTGCCATGTGCAGAGGAGGCCTTTTTATGAAGGGCTCCTTTTAGCAACACAGCAGTTTGGCCATGCTGCGTATTTATCACGCTTCTGTGACGGGCCTTGGCAAACACACACTCATCTATTCCAATCTTTGCAAATGGAGGCAGTTAAAATGCAGATGTCGGTGAAATGATCTTGTTGGTAGAAGCAGGGAGGGGGAGGCAGGCGTTCAGGAGGTCCAGGTAGGGTCACGTCAATGGTTCTCTGAGACACACTGGGTTCCTCTGTCTCGCATAATGCAGCAAGTTTGGATCAGAACGTTCCTTGTTTGGAATTGTATCTGATATGGGAGCGATTCAGGGGGAGAGTCTTCTCAGTGCTCGGCTCATTCTTACTTATTTTTAGAGCCTTTTGTGTGCTGCTCTTTATGTGAAGAGCCATATTATTAGACAAAGATGAACATGACGGTTATTTTAGTGAGAAGCAAAATGAGTGACTCAAAGCATCTTGGGAGAACAAAAAGGCAGCCTTTATGAACATGAGGACACTGATAGGATAGGAAAGCATTTAGTCCCTTGGTTTATATCGCTCGTGTTGTGAAGATTACCATACCAAAGTGCTTTACACGAAGAAAAGTGTTTAATTGTGCTTATTAGAGCCGAGGGGGACATGGTGACCTGCTTATGGTCACAGCAAGGTGAGTGTCACAAGCAGTGTGGGGTACATAACTTTTAAAGGTCATTATTTATAAAAAAAAAAAAGGTAACTCAATGTACTACATACTGCTGTTACTTTTTATAAAATGTAATGCATTGCACTCTGCTACTTCTGCACTACTTTTGCTTCTTTTACATGAAGAGCTGCACATTTCACTGACTAGCGTTTGTTATTAAATCGTAAACCCACGGACCTTCATGAAACTGACCACAAACGCAGCCAAACTGGATTGTTTTCTTGTGCTTTATAAATACTATACTGCCCCCACGGGTCCGGACCTGAGAGGAACACGCTCCTCAAATAACCGAGTCCTGTTCTAAGTGGGCAGGAATACCCGGAGAAGCTGGTTATAAAAAACAACCCCAGATGGGGGCTGCATGAACCGGAGACATTTTAGAAGCTTGAGAAGTTTCGTAGCATTCTTTCAACGGGAACCCGGGCCATTTGTAGTTCCGGTAGGTAGTTTTAGCTCCTACTCAATGGTATGTAATTTTCGTTTGACAAGGAACTATTGTGGGTGGAGCTTGAGTGATGAATTGTGCTGATTGGTGGACCACAAGCACTGGCGCCATCTTACAAATCTGTTAGCAGATTGGATTTTGGAGAGTTTTCGGTGAAGATGTTACACCACTCTTTGCACCACATTGAGGCAATAATTGCTTCGAGCCAAAAAAGGTGCAGAGGCTCTCCATGTAAACTTCCAATCACACCACACTTTGCACCACATCACTCTTCAAAGCTGCTTCCCTGATGCACCACATCAACGCAGTAATGTAGGGTGTCAGCCATCGACCCCCCAAACACCCAAACACCCCCCACCTTGCACCACATCGCTCTTTCTTGCATGTCACATATTTTCCATAATGGCAACATAACACACAAAAGTAGCCAAAGACCACAAGTGGTCCATCATACAAGAGCTCTCTGGTTTCTGAAACAAAGTTCCTGCAGTGGGGATACGCCTTTAGAGAGAACTACAATCATGTCTCCTGGCTGGTAAAGCCCATCAGCTTTTTGCCGCACACCCAGTGCTACTACGATGGTCACTGGCTCTTTGTGACCTTAAAATGGGCGAATTAAATGTATCCCTCAGCACATGCAGGATTAAATATATTCTTAGAACTGCAGTTCTTTTCTTTTGATTGCATGCTACACATGTGCTTAACCCCTTCCTCATTAGCTGTCACCAGACGGCCCAAGTGCATAACTGCACATTGTCACTCAGACAGCAGCAGGTGACCTCTCTGTGAAATGACACCATCATGTTTTGCTGTTTTTTGCAGTGTCGGAAATATGCTTTGGTAGTAAGTCGCTAATGATTTTTTGTTTTTTTTTAAAAGTGACACAGATATTTGTGCTTCCAGAAAATAAGTATTGCGTTACATTTCTTGTTAGTTTGTAAAGTAATCTGACTATGTAACACACGTTACTTTTCAATGTGTTATCCCCCAACACTGGTGATATGTCAAAGTGAGCAGAAAGTAAATAAAATGATAAAAGTTAAAACGGCAGAATATCTGTGCATATTAATGGAGCATACTTAGCAGAGAGGACCGAACTCTTAACAGCCCTTCACAATGAAGGCCTAATGAGCACAAGTTGGTCAGCAGGCTGAAGTCTGCTTCGGTGTTTGTTTTATGTTGCATCATGTCCATACAGTTAACTTTGGGGCAGGGGCTTGGTTGGGTGGCTATTACATCCATATAAATAAAGGCATAGTCCCCTCTGTCAGTCTTTTGAGTTTTTCATCTCGGACTGATGTTGTTTATTTATTTTGCATGCAAAGGCTGACATTTCAAAAGGACTGAATAAGAAATCAGGCAATCTGAGGTACAATGAAAGTGGGTGAGAGATCTACGAAAGTACAGGAAAGCTGGTTTCAAGAGGTACAGATATGTGATGAGGAGAGACGATGAATATGTGGGCTAAAGAGTGATGGGAATGGAAGCAGAGGTGGATGGATAAAGTTAAAGAAGATCTGAAGGTAAAGGACTTCACTGGCTAGGAGGTGCAGGACCGAGCTGAATGGAGAAGGTTGATCAAGCACATCGACCCCACATTGATTAAGATGAAGAGGAAGAAGCATAATAATGCTGTCATTTCAACCCTTACATCACAACGTCTCTTTGTTGTGCCTTCCCCCACCATAACCTATCGTCAATGGGGGATGAGCGAAAGCTTTTGATTCGTCAAACATTTCAATCTCTGGAATTCGATTGATCTCTATATTTTACGGTCCCCTGATACCAAAAACATCAATATCTCGATGATGGGTGTGTGTCTGTCTGTATGTGCGTGTCTGTGTGTCACAGTTTCTTTAGCTAAAACGGCTGGACGGAAAAATACCAAACTCGAAACTTAAGCCTGTTATGAGATGACGATGTGCTGATTAGTTTTTGAGCCAAATCATGCAAGAGTAACTCTAGAGGAACCCTCAAATACTGAAATTCTGTAATTAATTATGAATTCTTCTCGTCGATTATCATAAAAACCTATTTTATGATCAGAAAGACTGGCATCAGAACAGTCAATAATTACTGAAATGTGATAGAATAGTTTGGGTATCTTGGTGCAAAACCTACTGATGCTCACATCCGAATTTTCTTTATCTGTTTGCTCGTTCGCTAATCACACAAAAACAGCTAAATTGATTTTCATGAAATTTTGCTTATTGGTTACCATTGGTCCAACTTAAAATAAAGGGTATAGTATCCTAGAAAAATGGATATTTATTAAAATGGGCTTAATGGTACAATGGTAAGTGTGACTGTTTGAGCATTTACGAACCTCAGTTCATCGGATATGCATTACATCCCTCTTTCTCTATACTGTATGACTAGTTGCTTTTTTTATTGGACTTTCCTGCCCTTACATCCCTCTTCCTTTATACTTTTTGTTCCCTTCATCACTCGTTCCAGCCCTTGTTGCACAGTTTGCTGTCTTAATCCAGACACTCACCTTTGCTCATTGCAAATTTATGCGAATGCCAGATCACATTACGCTTAGGCGGGGCTAACGCTGGACAGATGTGCACCTTATCAGTTTAAATATACTGTGTGTGTATATAATATATATATATATATATATAATATAGAGAGAGAGAGAGAAGGTGTTTCGAAAATTACATTGGGGTGGATGCTGTAATGAGGAGCAATCCTAAAACTGAGCATTATCCCAAAAAGGATAAAGAAAAATCGATGGTAAAGCATTTTGCCTGTATAATAAAGCTGAACCAACTTAAATTCTAGGCCTCGTGGTGTTTCAAAACTATAATTGTGAAGGATGGTTGTAAACTGTGTGGGGTGTGGCAAAAGAGGCATCACTCACAGTCAAAGATCACAAAATTCTGCAGGCATGTTACTGTTAATACAACTTCAAATGCAGGCTTTAAGACCTTTCAAGAGTTCTATTGAGAAGTGGAGTAGTGGGGGCACAAAAGCACAATCGTTTAATCGCATCTAAAATGGAAATGACGGGGGATGTATGTGTGTGCGATGTTATGGGGGGACCAACACCAATATTGCACATCACTCGAAAGCGGCTATGTCTACCTTCATACAGTTCTGTGTTTTACATTTGCAGTGGAGTGTATATCCTATATAAAAGATGTGAAATATTTTACGTGTAAATCAGGCAAATAGATAGTGTTTCAAGAGTCATGTTTTACTTTATTGATAAGAACGCCGGTGCTTTCATTGTTCACCTAAACAACACCCCCAAGTCTTTAGGACTGATTCAGGATATAAAATTTATGATAGGATGGGTTGGTTAATTTTCTGTGGAGCATGTATGAAACCAGCTTGGCAGCACTGACTGTGTTTGGACTTGCATGAGCCTGAAGATAAGCTGAGAGCCACCTATAGACACAAGATGCACTGCTACACAAAAATGCACTTTAATGGTATATTGGTCACACTCATTTTATCTTTGCTCATTATTTTAGGCATATTGTCTATAATGCAATAATTAATTTAATATGTAACTTAGCTCTTGCCTTTTCTTTTATTCTATCTAATTGCCTAAGGTTACAGATGTTAAACTGAAGAGGGGAGGAAGTGCTAAAGGACCTGACCACATTGTGGTAAATCTATGGGGTTTAAGACATTTTATTAACCTCCCAAGCGTTAGACTCGAGTGTCACTTGGGTAACTTCATAGACGCATCTCACGTAAGTATTAGAACTTTTACAGCCTGAGTAATCCTTGAGTCTAACAGAGTTAGTGCCCAGCATTACTTGGGCGACAGTATAGGTATGTCTTCCATATGTTTCAGGCCTGAGTGTTAGCCGGGCAACAGCGTAAACGCATCTTCTCCTAGCTTCATTAAGGCGTCATGTAAGAAACGTTTTTCAGCAGCCCAGGTGTCTCACACTCTTGACAATGACACGAGCCATTGTGATGATGAAGTGAATCTGTCTTCAGGCAGTGAAATTGAAACCGGGCAGTGAAACCGAAAATGAGTCTGAAGAATCCAAATTCGAAAGTGATACTCGCGTTTGGGTTTCCGTTGATCCTGCTTGAAATAAACCAGCACCACCTTGTGTTGATTTTGTGTGGTAGCCAGGAATAAAATTGAATGTTGACAGCCAAGATCCACTTACTTACTTGAAGTTATTTCTTGATGATAATGTCACTGAAAAAGTTGTTGTTGAGACGAACCGTTATGCTGAACAAAGTTGTGGAAATGACTGTACACCAAAGCAGGTTTCCCATTCAAAGATATACACCACTAAAGGCATATTGTGACAGTATATACGGTATTATCTCTTATATATATTTCTTTTCTGGTTCGTCCTGCTTCCTCTTCAAACCCGGTCCCGCCCACATGCAGCCCACATGGCATTTCTCGATTCCTATTCGTCCTCTTCCAAACCCTTCCCCACGCTGCCTGTGGCCTCCCATACACCCCACTCCGCTTTTCGCGAGTCCTATTCCTCCTTTGGACTACTGTGTTCCCCGCTTCTCTCTCATGATCCCATTGGTGTCACGTCACCGCCTGATATCTAGCCTGACAGCGTGACCTTTCACTTCGGCCATGTCTGCACATGGGAGTCTTTTCCGTAGCCTGCTACAGGCAGGTACTCTCTCGACCATTGCCATTGGTTTTGCTCCTTGCTATTTTCGTTATACTGCGACGGTTGTTTCCTAAGCCTTTGTTAAAAAATGAATGACAGTATCTATCTTCTCTGTCGATGGGTTTTTGTACAACGTCATCTGTATTCCGGGATCCAGCAACTGCCTGTTCCTATCAGTGCATTATTTCTTGACACAAACGGTTGACGAAGGCAGTGCACTCTCACTACGACGTAGGACAGTAGATTTCGTTGCATCACATTGGGACAGATTTGTAGACGTTCTTCCTGTTGTTCTTTCTGACGCAAGTCGAGTTATCACAACAAGTCACGAGTGTAATCAATACATGGCAACATCTACAGTTTATGGTGGTGAAGCTGAAATTCAAGCTTTTTCCGAGGTTAGATCTTTCGACTCATTATCTGTCGTCTCCAGCAAAACACCTATTCACAGCTATGTCTTTCAAGAAGTATTTCTTTCTTCTTGATTTCTGAATTCCTTTCTCACAGTTTTCCGTTCCTGTTCTTACACCGCCGTATGCTATGGCGGGCGTCCACTAGTTATTATTATTATTTGTATCATTGTTATACTTTTTATGCTTCTGACTTTGTACTTTTATTGTTTTGCACGTTTTACAGTAGAAAGATGAGATTTAGTATAACCGTCATTATTCAAGTAAAAAAATGCAATGCTTTTTGTTTTGAGAAAAAAATGTATAGCTAAGGAAGTTAAGGTCTACACAATAAAAAGTATGAAGGAGACAGTAGGGTCAGTGTAGGACCCTACAAGATAAAACAACATTATTCATGCAATTTAATATACAAACTTCGTGG
The DNA here is from genome assembly GCA_026402145.1 of Polypterus bichir lapradei. Classification (NCBI taxonomy): domain Eukaryota; kingdom Metazoa; phylum Chordata; class Cladistia; order Polypteriformes; family Polypteridae; genus Polypterus; species Polypterus bichir. The sequence continues at coordinate 7,504,584 of JANRMT010062839.1, read as the reverse complement.
AGTTTCAAGGATTTCACAGGGGAGTCGCAATGGCAGGACCAGCACCACAAAAACATACCTTACTCTAAAACAGCAGAGCGGATCTTCATGAAATTCATCATGTATATTGCAGCTAACCCTACTTAACATATGGAGATTTTATGAAGTTTTGAAAGTTTCCTTGTGAATTATGGTTCTGTAGAGAAAACAACATGGAATCTGGTTGTTTTCTGAGCTTACATGCCATATCAGTGATTTAATTTATTCAACAAGCCGTTCAGTTTATTGATGTGGGATTAAACATACATTATGTGAAATCACAGGAAGATAAAGTAAGATAAAATAGAACTGTATTTGTCCTTTTGGCTTTAACAGAAGCTCCTCTTTAAATAAAAAATAAATAAATAAACACTAAATTGGACATGGGCGGCATGGTGGTGCAGTAGTAGCGCTGCTGCCTCGCAGTTAGGTGGCCCAGGTTCGCTTCCCGGGTCCTCCCTGCGTGGAGTTTGCATGTTCTCCCCGTGTCTGCGTGGGTTTCCTCCCACAGCCCAAAGACATGCAGGTTAGGTGGATTGGCGATTCTAAATTGGCCCTGGTGTGTGCTTGGTGTGTGGGTGTGTTTGTGTGTGTCCTGCGGTGGGTTGGCACTCTGCCCGGGATTGGTTCCTGCCTTGTGCCCTGTGTTGGCTGGGATTGGCTCCAGCAGACCCCCGTGACCCTGTGTTCAGATTCAGCGGGTTGGAAAATGGATGGATAAATTGGACACATGAAGTAGCATTCATGAGTCCAACCCAGCAAGGAGGTACCACAATTATGAAATCCAGTTATACGCAAAAGAGCAACTTGTCGACTCACAAGAGAATAGACGTCTATAGAGCCATAGTGGAGATGACAGATGAGACAGGCAGCAATGACAAAAGGGTCAACATTTAAAACAAACAAACAAGTATTTACTCTCTACCCAAATTCATTACACGGATATTCTTTGGTAACGCTGGCTCCTTCTGCTACGTTTTTTTGAATTCCTTCGTATAATGCAGATAATCTTCCACGCACAGTAAACCTGCTTTCATCGGTGATCACTCCAGAGATCTAGAAGGTGACCCTACGTGGCCATTTGAGACGCACCTTGTCAACATTATCAGTGCCATGCAGAGAACGCATTACACACAACAAATAACAACAAGAAGTTAGAAAGTGTACATGTAGTGTAGCCTTTAGGTGCATTTGGGGAATTAGTTACTGTAACTGTTTGAAGCACTTGAGTACTTTTTAATTTGCTTATTTACTCCATCAAAGAGACATGCATCTCATTTTTTTAAAGAAACATTTTTGTAATAATGAGTCGTACTTGAAATAGCAGTGATCATAACACGTATTAGTAGAGAACACAAACGACCTGTTTTTCAAATAGCTTTTAATAGACTTGTGGTGGCTCAATGGCTTTGATAGACCGCAGAGTCCAGTTGAAGGGACGCGAGTATGGTTTCGACTCTGCTGTTGTGACTTAGTGGTGAAGGGACAATGACTAATCGTAACTCCTATTTAATTGACGTAACATTGATGTATCCGATGGAGAGTTTGGACCGTGCACACACGAGCAGCTCACAACTGTGAGTTCCTGTCTGCAAGCTCGACTCTGCTGACATTTCACGCACGTGTACTGGGGATTTGTTTTCTGTCAGGAGCAGCTGTCAGATGTGTAAAAGATTAAAATGTAAAAGTTAAAATAACCTCTCTCGTGGTAAATTTGAAAGAGTAAATTGACTTGTAACTGATGTCGTGCAGAATGTTTTCCTGTTCCGAGCCAGACAATTCTGAAAACTCATCCGTGCTTTTTAGGCCGGAGCTTGTGGAGTTTCAAACATGCTTACCATACCCTGTGCTTGTGATATCCCAACAAAAACTGTAGTTGGTCCACAGATTTTCCTGAAGAAGAAATACATGAACAGACGAAAAGACTTAGCCATGGCTGCACGCTGAACCTGCACGTGGGTTGGATTTGACCCTCCCGCCTCCTTACTTTTGCTATTGCTTGTTCAGCTCCTTTGCAGACAACTCGAGGGACACCCGCGCTGAAAATGAATGAATGCAGAATGTGCTTCTGACCGGCACACTGCGGCACTGCCGGCTCTCACCGTGACACGCAGGTTCAGTTTACTGGCTGGCATGGTCACCCGCTGTTCTCTAGCTCAACCCCACACCCAGCTCCTGTGGCTTTGGTGAAAATGTAGGCATGATGAGCGGAGGAAGTGCTTCATTCAGTATTGATGTATGCAATTTAAGCGCTTGAGTGCACCTCTGGTTGCCAGCAATCGAAGAAGCAACTGTGAGCTTCCCGTGGTGGAAGATGGACGGCCCCTTCCGTCTCTCACGTGGCCCGGTAATCAATTACAAGTAGCTGCCAGCTAGCGTAAGCAGTATCCACCCCCCACCCCCATAGAAAGAGCGCAGAGTTCGCAGGAGCAGGCCCCCCCAACCCACCTGCCCCGGCCTGTTACTGATGTGTGCCCCCTTATCTTCCTAATTTCACCGAGTCTTTTATTTGCCAGGCCAACATATGCTGGGCTTTTAATTCATTTACATAAGGAGGCTAATCTCCATGAATAATTCAAAGAGCTAACATGTGACGGGGGGGGGGGGGGGGGGGGGGGGGGGGGGGGGGGGGGGGG